>JAQJVL010001807.1:60561-144345 GCA_035578905.1 Stictocephala bisonia
ACATAGTATAGTTAAGATTTTACTAGAAAAATTTCTGGTTTTTCATCGATAAAGTAACAAAGGGTACGGTATGTTAATTTAAGGCCTTTTGTTCCTGTTAAAATCTTGGCAACACACCCTCCCTCCCATACACGTACAGTGTACTGAACCACCCTCTTACCCATACACGTACAGTGATTGACCCTCCCTCCCTCCCCATACACGTACAGTGTACTGAACCACCCTCCTACCCATACACGTACAGTGTACTGACCCACCCTCCCTCCCATACACGTACAGTGATTGACCCACCCTCCCTCCCATACACGTACAGTGTACTGACCCACCCTCCCTCCCATATACGTACAGTAATTGACCCTCCCTCCCTCCCATACACGTACAGTGTACTGACCCACCCTCCCACCCATACACGTACAGAGTACTCTTTCTGTTCCCACCCGCCCACCCATACACGTACAGTGGTATTGACCCATACACGTACAGTGAAACCTTTGTTCTATTTGGAGAAATGAGGAGGTGGCATATTTAAATTTGTAACAATACCCACCCGCCACCCATACACGTACAGTGATATTAACCCACCCGCCCCCATACACGTACAGTGGTATTGACCCACCCGCCCACCCATACACGTACAGTGGTATTAACCCACCCGCCCACCCATACACATACAGTGGTATTGACCCACCCGCCACCCATACATGTACAGTGATATTAACCCGCCCGCCCCCCATACACGTACAGTGGTATTGACCCACCCGCCCACCCATACACGTACAGTGGTATTAACCCACCCGCCCACCCATACACGTACAGTGGTATTGACCCACCCGCCACCCATACATGTACAGATAATGGGAAAACCCAAAGATAATGAGTTGACTCAAGGTGTTTTACGGTGCTGTATAAATGAAAAATCTGTTGTTTTATACAAAGAACTTCGTCAGTCAAAATAATCTTCCCATTCTTGATCTTTTTTACTTTTTTACATTTTTTGGGGAAAGAAACTTCAAAGTTATACTGGAGTTTAGACATAAAAGCGTCAAACTTGGCATCTAAATCCGTAGCAGCAAATACGTCATCCCAGTTCCCAGTAAACGTACAGTGGTACCCACCCACCCACCCACCTATACACGCACATTGATATTGACCCACCCACCCACCCATACACGCACAGTGGTATTGATCCACCCACCCACCCATACACGCACAGGAGTATTGACCCACCCACCCACCCATACACGCACAGTGGGGTTAAGATCAAAACTTAACCATTGATTGTTAAGATTTGATGTTTTTTGAGAAAAATCTAACCACGCAAATCTTAACGTATGACACCCTTTTCTGGGGTAGATTTATACACTGAATCAGGAAATGTCTTTCGTTTTGGGGCAACTCTTACAATAAATTCTCCAGAGGGAATTTAAACATCACAATCAGGGCGCAGTTTCTAACAAATTTTTGTTCTAATTCTCTCGTTTTCTACAAGTCTCACGGGCCATTCTGATGCTTTTCCATGACCAGCTGGACATTCTAAACAAGTACGTATAGTTAAGATTTTACTAGAAAAAATTCAGGTTTTTCATCGTAAAAGTAACAAAGGGGGGACCATTAGAAGATTTGATGTTTTTTGAGAAAAATCCAACCACGCAAATCTTAACGTATGACACACTTTTCTGGGGTAGATTTATACACTGAATCAGGAAATGTCTTTCGTTTTGGTGCAACTCTTAGAATAAATACTCCAGAGGGAATTTAAACATCACAATCAGGGCGCATTTTCTAATAAACTTTGTTTCCAATTCTCTCGTTTTCTAGACGTCTCACGGGCCATTCTGATGCTTTTCCATGACCAGCTGGACATTCTAAACAAGTACGTATAGTTAAGATTTTACTAGAAAAAATTCAGGTTTTTCATCGAAAAAGTGCCAAAGGGGGGACCATTAGAAGATTTGATGTTTTTTGAGAAAAATCCAACCACGCAAATCTTGACGTATGACACACTTTTCTGGGGTAGATTTATACACTGAATCAGGAAATGTCTTTCGTTTTGGTGCAACTCTTACAATAAATTCTCCAGAGGGAATTTAAACATCACAATCAGGGCGCAATTTCTAATAAACTTTGTTTCTAATTCTCTCGTTTTCTACAAGTCTCACGGGCCATTCTGATGCTTTTCCATGACCAGCTGGACATTCTAAACAAGTACGTATAGTTAAGATTTCACTAGAACGAATTCAGATTTTTCATCGAAAAAGTGCCAAAGGGGGGACCATTAGAAGATTTGATGTTTTTTGAGAAAAATCCAACCACGCAAATCTTAACGTATGACACACTTTTCTGGGGTAGATTTATACACTGAATCAGGAAATGTCTTTCGTTTTGGTGCAACTCTTACAATAAATTCTCCAGAGGGAATTTAAACATCACAATCAGGGCGCAATTTCTAATAAACTTTGTTTCTAATTCTCTCGTTTTCTACAAGTCTCACGGGCCATTCTGATGCTTTTCCATGACTAGCTGGACATTCTAAACAAGTACGTATAGTTAAGATTTTACTAGAAAAAATTCAGGTTTTTCATCGTAAAAGTAACAAAGGGGGGACCATTGTTAAGATTTGATGTTTTTTGAGAAAAATCCAACCACGCAAATCTTAACGTATGACACACTTTTCTGGGGTAGATTTATACACTGAATCAGGAAATGTCTTTCGTTTTGGTGCAACTCTTACAATAAATTCTCCAGAGGGAATTTAAACATCACAATCAGGGCGCAATTTCTAATAAACTTTGTTTCTAATTCTCTCGTTTTCTACAAGTCTCACGGGCCATTCTGATGCTTTTCCATGACTAGCTGGACATTCTAAACAAGTACGTATAGTTAAGATTTTACTAGAAAAAATTCTGGTTTTTCATCGATAAAGTAACAAAGGGTACGGTATGTTAATTTAAGGCCTTTTGTTCCTGTTAAAATCTTGGCAACACACCCTCCCTCCCATACACGTACAGTGTACTGACCCACCCTCCCTCCCATACACGTACAGTGATTGACCCTCCCTCCCTCCCATACACGTACAGTGTACTGAACCACCCTCCCACCCATACACGTACAGTGTACTGACCCACCCTCCCTCCCATACACGTACAGTGATTGACCCACCCTCCCTCCCATACACGTACAGTGTACTGACCCACCCTCCCTCCCATATACGTACAGTAATTGACCCTCCCTCCCTCCCATACACGTACAGTGTACTGACCCACCCTCCCACCCATACACGTACAGAGTACTCTTTCTGTTCCCACCCGCCCACCCATACACGTACAGTGGTATTGACCCATACACGTACAGTGAAACCTTTGTTCTATTTGGAGAAATGAGGAGGTGGCATATTTAAATTTGTAACAATACCCACCCGCCACCCATACACGTACAGTGATATTAACCCACCCGCCCCCATACACGTACAGTGGTATTGACCCACCCGCCCACCCATACACGTACAGTGGTATTAACCCACCCGCCCACCCATACACATACAGTGGTATTGACCCACCCGCCACCCATACATGTACAGTGATATTAACCCGCCCGCCCCCCATACACGTACAGTGGTATTGACCCACCCCGCCCACCCATACACGTACAGTGGTATTAACCCACCCGCCCACCCATACACGTACAGTGGTATTGACCCACCCGCCACCCATACATGTACAGATAATGGGAAAACCCAAAGATAATGAGTTGACTCAAGGTGTTTTACGGTGCTGTATAAATGAAAAATCTGTTGTCTTATACAAAGAACTTCGTCAGTCAAAATAATCTTCCCATTCTTGATCTTTTTTACTTTTTTACATTTTTTGGGGAAAGAAACTTCAAAGTTATACTGGAGTTTAGACATAAAAGCGTCAAACTTGCAATCTAAATCCGTAGCAGCAAATACGTCATCCCAGTTCCCAGTAAACGTACAGTGGTACCCACCCACCCACCCACCTATACACGCACAGTGATATTGACCCACCCACACACCCATACACGCACAGTGGTATTGATCCACCCACCCACCCATACACGCACAGGGAGTATTGACCCACCCACCCACCCATACACGCACAGTGGGGTTAAGATCAAAACTTAACCATTGATTGTTAAGTTTTGATGTTTTTTGAGAAAAATCTAACAACGCAAATCTTAACGTATGACACCCTTTTCTGGGGTAGATTTATACACTGAATCAGGAAATGTCTTTCGTTTTGGGGCAACTCTTACAATAAATTCTCCAGAGGGAATTTAAACATCACAATCAGGGCGCAGTTTTTAACAAATTTTTGTTCTAATTCTTTCGTTTTCTACAAGTCTCACGGGCCATTCTGATGGTTTTCCATGACCAGCTGGACATTCTAAACAAGTACGTATAGTTAAGATTTTACTAGAAAAAATTCAGGTTTTTCATCGTAAAAGTAACAAAGGGGGGACCATTAAAAGATTTGATGTTTTTTGAGAAAAATCCAACCACGCAAATCTTGATGTATGACACACTTTTCTGGGGTAGATTTATACACTGAATCAGGAAATGTCTTTCGTTTTGGTGCAACTCTTAGAATAAATACTCCAGAGGGAATTTAAACATCACAATCAGGGCGCAATTTCTAATAAACTTTGTTTCTAATTCTCTCGTTTTCTACAAGTCTCACAGGCCATTCTGATGCTTTTCCATGACTAGCTGGGCATTCTAAACATGTACGTATAGTTAAGATTTTACTAGAAAAAATTCAGGTTTTTCATCGTAAAAGTAACAAAGGGGGGACCATTAGAAGATTTGATGTTATTTGAGAAAAATCTAACCACGCAAATCTTAACGTATGACACCCTATTCTGGGGTAGATTTATACATTGAATCAGGAAATGTCTTTAGTTTTGGTGCAACACTTACAATAAATTCTCTAGAGGGAATTTAAACATCACAATCAGGGCGCAGTTTCTAACAAATTTTTGTTCTAATTCTCTCGTTTTCTACAAGTCTCACGGGCCATTCTGATAGTTTTCCATGACCAGCTGGACATTCTAAACAAGTACGTATAGTTAAGATTTCACTAGAACGAATTCAGATTTTTCATCGAAAAAGTTTCAAAGGGGGGACCATTAGAAGATTTGATGTTTTTTGAGAAAAATCCAACCACGCAAATCTTGACGTATGACACACTTTTCTGGGGTAGATTTATACACTGAATCAGGAAATGTCTTTCGTTTTGGTGCAACTCTTACAATAAATACTCCAGAGGGAATTTAAACATCACAATTAGGGCGCATTTTCTAATAAACTTTGTTTCCAATTCTCTCGTTTTCTAGACGTCTCACGGGCCATTCTGATGCTTTTCCATGACCAGCTGGACATTCTAAACAAGTACGTATAGTTAAGATTTTACTAGAAAAAATTCAGATTTTTCATCGAAAAAGTTTCTAAAGGGGGGACCATTAGAAGATTTGATGTTTTTTGAGAAAAATCCAACCACGCAAATCTTGACGTATGACACACTTTTCTGGGGTAGATTTATACACTGAATCAGGAAATGTCTTTCGTTTTGATGCAACTCTTTCAATAAATTCTCCAGAGGGAATTTAAACATCACAATCAGGGCGCAATTTCTAATAAACTTTGTTTCTAATTCTCTCGTTTTCTACAAGTCTCACGGGATATTCTGATGCTTTTCCATGACCAGCTGGACATTCTAAACAAGTACGTATAGTTAAGATTTTACTAGAAAAAATTCAGGTTTTTCATCGTAAAAGTAACAAAGGGGGGACCATTGGAAGATTTGATGTTTTTTGAGAAAAATCCAACCACGCAAATCTTAACGTATGACACACTTTTCTGGGGTAGATTTATACACTGAATCAGGAAATGTCTTTCGTTTTGGTGCAACTCTTACAATAAATTCTCCAGAGGGAATTTAAACATCACAATCAGGGCGCAATTTCTAATAGACTTTGTTTCTAATTCTCTCGTTTTCTACAAGTCTCACGGGCCATTCTGATGCTTTTCCATGACTAGCTGGTCATTCTAAACAAGTACGTATAGTTAAGATTTTACTAGAAAAAATTCAGATTTTTCATCGAAAAAGTGCCAAAGGAGGGACCATTAGAAGATTTGATATTTTTTGAGAAAAATCCAACCACGCAAATCTTAACGTATGACACACATTTCTGGCGTAGATTTATACACTGAATCAGGAAATGTCTTTCGTTTTGGTGCAACTCTTACAATAAATACTCCAGAGGGAATTTAAACATCACAATTAGGGCGCATTTTCTAATAAACTTTGTTTCCAATTCTCTCGTTTTCTAGACGTCTCACGGGCCATTCTGATGCTTTTCCATGACCAGCTGGACATTCTAAACAAGTACATATAGTTAAGATTTTACTAGAAAAAATTCAGGTTTTTCATCGTAAAAGTAACAAAAAGGGGACCATTAGAAGATTTGATGTTTTTTTAAAAAAATCCAACCACGCAAATCTTAACGTATGACACACTTTTCTGGGGTAGATTTATACACTGAATCAGGAAATGTCTTTCATTTTGGTGCAACTCTTAGAATAAATACTCCAGAAAGAATTTAAACATCACAATCAGGGCGCATTTTCTAATAAACTTTGTTTCCAATTCTCTCGTTTTCTAGACGTCTCACGGGCCATTCTGATGCTTTTCCATGACCAAAGATTTTACTAGAAAAAATTCAGGTTTTTCATCGAAAAAATGCCAAAGGGGGGACCATTAGAAGATTTGAAGTTTTTTCAGAAAAATCCAACCACGCAAATTTTGACGTATGACACACTTTTTTGGGGTATATTTATAGATTGAATCAGGAAATGTCTTTCGTTTTGGTGCAATTCTTACAATAAATTCTCCAGAGGGAATTAAAACATCACAATCAGGGCGCAATTTCTAATAAACTTTGTTTCTAATTCTCTAGTTTTCTACAAGTCTCACGGGCCATTCTGATGGTTTTCCATGACCAGCTGGACATTCTAAACAAGTACGTATTGTTAAGATTTGACTAGAAAAAATTCAGTTTTTCATCGAAAAAATGCCAAAAGGGGGAACCATTGGAAGATTTGAAGTTTTTTGAAAAAAATCCAACAACGCAAATCTTGACGGATGACACACTTTTCTGGGGTAGATTTATACACTGAATCAGGAAATGTCTTTCGTTTTGGTGCAACTCTTACAATAAATTCTCCAGAGGGAATTTAAACATCACAATCAGGGCGCAATTTCTAATAAACTTTGTTTCTAATTTTCTCGTTTTCTACAAGTCTCCGGGCCATTCTGATGGCTTTCCATGACCAGCTGGACATTCTAAACAAGTACGTATAGTTAAGATTTACTAGAAAAAATTCAGATTTTTCATCGAAAAAGTGCCAAAGGGGAACCATTGGAAGATTTGAAGATTTTTCAGAAAAATCCAACCTCGCAAATCTTGACGTATGACACACTATTCTGGGGTAGATTTATACACTAAATCAGGAAATGTCTTTCGTTTTGATGCAACTCTTACAATAAATTCTCTAGAGGGAATTTAAACATCACAATCAGGGCGCAATTTCTAATAAACTTTGTTTCTAATTCTCTCGTTTTCTACAAGTCTCACGGGCCATTCTGATGCTTTTCCATGACTAGCTGGTCATTCTAAACAAGTACGTATAGTTAAGATTTTACTAGAAAAAATTCAGATTTTTCATCGAAAAAGTGCCAAAGGGGGGACCATTAGAAGATTTGATGTTTTTTGAGAAAAATCCAACCACGCAAATCTTAACGTATGACACATTTTTCTGGGGTTGATTTATACACTGAATCAGGAAATGTCTTTCGTTTTGGTGCAACTCTTACAATAAATACTCCAGAGGGAATTTAAACATCACAATTAGGGCGCATTTTCTAATAAACTTTGTTTCCAATTCTCTCGTTTTCTAGACGTCTCACGGGCCATTCTGATGCTTTTCCATGACCGGCTGGACATTCTAAACAAGTACGTATAGTTAAGATTTTACTAGAAAAAAATTCAGGTTTTTCATCGTAAAAGTAACAAAGGGGGGACCATTAGAAGATTTGATGTTTTTTGAGAAAAAACCAAACCACGCAAATCTTAACGTATGACACACTTTTCTGGGGTAGATTTATACACTGAATCAGGAAATGTCTTTCGTTTTAGTGCAACTCTTAGAATAAATACTCCAGAGGGAATTTAAACATCACAATCGGGGCGCATTTTCTAATAAACTTTGTTTCCAATTCTCTCGTTTTCTAGACGTCTCACGGGCCATTCTGATGCTTTTCCATGACCAGCTAGACATTCTAAACAAGAAAGTATAGTTAAGATTTTACTATAAAAAATTCAGGTTTTTCATCGAAAAATGCCAAAGGGGGGACCATTAGAAGATTTAAATTTTTTTTAGAAAAATCCAACCACGCAAATTTTGACGTATTACACACTTTTCTGGGGTAGATTTATACATTGAATCAGGAAATGTCTTTCGTTTTGGTGCAACTCTTAGAATAAATACTCCAGAGGGAATTTAAACATCACAATCAGGGCGCAATTTTTAATAAAATTTGTTTCTAATTCTCTCGTTTTCTACAAGTCTCACGGGCCATTCTGATGCTTTTCCATGACTAGCTGGACATTCTAAACAAGTACGTATAGTTAAGATTTTACTAGAAAAAATTCAGGTTTTACATCGTAAAAGTAACAAAGGGGGGACCATTTGAAGATTTGATGTTTTTTGAGAAAAATCTAACCACGCAAATCTTAACGTATGACACCCTTTTCTGGGGTAGATTTATACACTGAATCAGGAAATGTCTTTTGTTTTGGTGCAACTCTTACAATAAATTCTCCAGAGGGAATTTAAACATCACAATCAGGGCGCAGTTTCTAACAAACTTTTTTTCTAATTCTCTCGTTTTCAACAAGTCTCACGGGCCATTCTGATGCTTTTCCATGACTAGCTGGTCATTCTAAACAAGTACGTATAGTTAAAATTTTACTAGAAAAAATTCAGTTTTTCATCGAAAAAGTGCCAAAGGGGGGACCATTAGAAGATTTGATGTTTTTTGAAAAAAATCCAACTACGCAAATATTGACGTATGACACACTTTTCTGGGGTAGATTTATACACTGAATCAGGAAATGTCTTTCGTTTTGATGCAACTCTTACAATAAATTCTCCAGAGGGAATTTAAACATCACAATCAGGGCGCAATTTCTAATAACCTTTGTTTCTAATTCTCTCGTTTTCTACAAGTCTCACGGGATATTCTGATGCTTTTCCATGACCAGCTGGACATTCTAAACAAGTACGTATAGTTAAGATTTTACTAGAAAAAATTCAGGTTTTTCATCGTAAAAGTAACAACGGGGGGACCATTGTTAAGATTTGATGTTTTTTGAGAAAAATCTAACCACGCAAATCTTAACGTATGACACCCTTTTCTGGGGTAGATTTATACACTGAATCAGGAAATGTCTTTCGTTTTGGTTCAACTCTTACAATAAATTCTCCAGAGGGAATTTAAACATCACAATCAGGGCGCAGTTTCTAACAAATTTTTTTTCTAATTCTCTCGTTTTCTACAAGTCTCACGGGCCATTCTGATGCTTTTCCATGACTAGCTGGTCATTCTAAACAAGTACGTATAGTTAAGATTTTACTAGAAAAAATTCAGTTTTTCATCGAAAAAGTGCCAAGGGGGGGACCATTAGAAGATTTGATGTTTTTTGAAAAAAATCCAACCACGCAAATATTGACGTATGACACACTTTTCTGGGGTAGATTTATACACTGAATCAGGAAATATCTTTCGTTTTGATGCAACTCTTACAATAAATTCTCCAAAGGGAATTTAAACATCACAATCAGGGCGCAATTTCTAATAAACTTTGTTTCTAATTCTCTCGTTTTCTACAAGTCTCACGGGATATTCTGATGCTTTTCCATGACCAGCTGGACATTCTAAACAAGTACGTATAGTTAAGATTTTACTAGAAAAAATTCAGGTTTTTCATCGTAAAAGTAACAAAGGGGGGACCATTAGAAGATTTGAAATTTTTTCAGAAAAATCCAACCACGCTAATCTTTGACGTATGACACACTTTTCTGGGGTAGATTTATACACTGAATCAGGAAATGTCTTTCGTTTTGGTGCAACTCTTACAATAAATTCTCCAGAGGGAATTTAAACATCACAATCAGGGTGCAATTTCTAATAAACTTTGTTTCTATTTCTCTCGTTTTCTACAAGTCTCACGGGATATTCTGATGCTTTTCCATGACCAGCTGGACATTCTAAACAAGTACGTATAGTTAAGATTTTACTAGAAAAAATTCAGGTATTTCATCGTAAAATTTACAAAGGGAACTTTTGTTCTTTTAATTGGAAGATTTGATGTTTTTTGAAAAAAATCCAACAACGCAAATCTTGACGGTATGACACACTTTTCTGGGGTAGATTTACACACTGAATCAGGAAATGTCTTTCGTTTTGGTGCAACTCTTAGAATAAATACTCCAGAGGGAATTTAAACATCACAATCAGGGCGCATTTTCTAATAAACTTTGTTTCCAATTCTCTCGTTTTCTAGACGTCTCACGGGCCATTCTGATGCTTTTCCATGACTAGCTGGACATTCTAAACAAGTACGTATAGTTAAGATTTTACTAGAAAAAATTCAGGTTTTTCATTGAAAAAATGCCAAAGGGGGGACCATTAGAAGATTTGATGTTTTTTGAGAAAATTCTAACCACGCAAATTTTGAGGTACGACACACTTTTCTGGGGTAGATTTATACAATGAATCAGGAAATGTCTTTCGTTTTGGTGCAACTCTTACAATAAATTCTCCAGAGGGAATTTAAACATCACAATCAGGGCGCAATTTCTAATTAATTTTGTTTCTAATTCTCTCGTATTCTACAAGTCTCACGGGCCATTCTGATGCTTTTCAATGACCAGCTGGACATTCTAAACAAGTACGTATAGTTAAGATTTCACTAGAACGAATTCAGAATTTTCAACGAAAAAGTGCCAAAGGGGGGACCATTGGAAGATTTGATGTTTTTTGAAAAAAAATACAACCACGCAAATCTTAACGTATGACACACTTTTCTGGGGTAAATTTATACACTGAATCAGGAAATGTCTTTCGTTTTGGTGCAACTCTTACAATAAATTCTCCAGAGGGAATTTAAACATCACAATAAGGGCGCAATTTCTAATAAACTTTGTTTCTAATTCTCTCGTTTTCTACAAGTCTCACGGGCCATTCTGATGCTTTTCCATGACCAGCTGGACATTCTAAACAAGTACGTATAGTTAAGATTTTACTAGAAAAAATTCAGGTTTTTCATCGAAAAAGTAACAAAGGGGGGACCATTAGAAGATTTGATGTTTTTTGAGAAAAATCTAACCACGCAAATCTTAACGTATGACACACTTTTCTGGGGTAGATTTATACACTGAATCAGGAAATGTCTTTCGTTTTGGTGCAACTCTTACAATAAATTCTCCAGAGGGAATTTAAACATCACAATCAGGGCGCAGTTGCTAACAAACTTTGTTTCTAATTCTCTCGTTTTCTACACGTCACACAGGCCATTCTGATGCTTTTCCATGACCAGCTGGACATTCTAAACAAGTACGTATAGTTAAGATTTTACTAGAAAAATTCAGATTTTTCATCGAAAAAGTGCCAAAGGGGGGACCATTAAAAGATTTGATGTTTTTTGAGAAAAATCCAACCACGCAAATCTTAATGTAAGACACACTTTTCTGGGGTAGAATTATACACTGAATCAGGAAATGTCTTTCGTTTTGGTGCAACTCTTACAATAAATACTCCAGAGGGAATTTAAACATCACAATTAGGGCGTATTTTCTAATAAACTTTGTTTCCAATTCTCTCGTTTTCTAGACGTCTCACGGGCCATTCTGATGCTTTTCCATGACCAGCTGGACATTCTAAACAAGTACGTATAGTTAAGATTTTACTAGAAAAAATTCAGGTTTTTCATCGAAAAAGTGCCAAAGGGGGGACCATTAGAAGATTTGATGTTTTTGAGAAAAATCCAACCACGCAAATCTTGACGTATGACACACTTTTCTGGGGTAGATTTATACACTGAATCAGGAAATGTCTTTCGTTTTGGTGCAACTCTTACAATAAATTCTCCAGAGGGAATTTAAACATCACAATCAGGGCGCAATTTCTAATAAACTTTGTTTCTAATTCTCTCGTTTTCTACAAGTCTCACGGGCCATTCTGATGCTTTTCCATGACTAGCTGGACATTCAAAACAAGTACGTATAGTTAAGATTTTAATAGAAATAATTCAGGTTTTTCATCGTAAAAGTAACAAAGGGGGGACCATTGTTAAGATTTGATGTTTTTTGAGAAAAATCTAACCACGCAAATCTTAACGTATGACACCCTTTTCTGGGGTAGATTTATACACTGAATCAGGAAATGTCTTTCGTTTTAGGGCAACTCTTACAATAAATTCTCCAGAGGGAATTTAAACATCACAATCAGGGCGCAGTTTCTAACAAATTTTTGTTCTAATTCTCTCGTTTTCTACAAGTCTCACGGGCCATTCTGATGGTTTTCCATGACCAGCTGGACATTCTAAACAAGTACGTATAGTTAAGATTTTACTAGAAAAAATTCAGTTTTTCATCGAAAAAGTGCCAAAGGGGGGACCATTAGAAGATTTGATGTTTTTTGAGAAAAATCCAACCACGCAAATCTTGACGTATGACACACTTTTCTGGGGTAGATTTATACACTGAATCAGGAAATGTCTTTCGTTTTGGTGCAACTCTTACAATAAATTCTCCAGAGGGAATTTAAACATCACAATCAGGGCGCAATTTCTAATAAACTTTGTTTCTAATTCTCTCGTTTTCTACAAGTCTCACGGGCCATTCTGATGCTTTTCCATGACCAGCTGGACATTCTAAACAAGTACGTATAGTTAAGATTTTACTAGAAAAAATTCAGGTTTTTCATCGTAAAAGTAACAAAGGGGGCACCATTGTAAGATTTGATGTTTTTTGAGAAAAATCCAACCACGCAAATCTTAACGTATGACACACTTTTCTGGGGTAGATTTATACACTGAATCAGGAAATGTCTTTCGTTTTGGTGCAACTCTTACAATAAATTCTCCAGAGGGAATTTAAACATCACAATCAGGGCGCAATTTCTAATAAACTTTGTTTCTAATTCTCTCGTTTTCTACAAGTCTCACGGGCCATTCTGATGCTTTTCCATGACCAGCTGGACATTCTAAACAAGTACGTATAGTTAAGATTTTACTAGAAAAAATTCAGGTTTTTCATCGAAAAAGTACCAAAGGGGGGACCATTGGAAGATTTGATGTTTTTTGAGAAAAATCCAACCACGCAAATCTTAACGTATGACACACTTTTCTGGGGTAGATTTATACACTGAATCAGGAAATGTCTTTCGTTTTGGTGCAACTCTTACAATAAATTCTCCAGAGGGAATTTAAACATCACAATCAGGGCGCAGTTTCTAACAAATTTTTTTTCTAATTCTCTCGTTTTCTACAAGTCTCACGGGCCATTCTGATGCTTTTCCATGACCAGCTGGACATTCTAAACAAGTACGTATAGTTAAGATTTTACTAGAAAAAATTCAGATTTTTCATCGAAAAAGTGCCAAAGGGGGGACCATTAGAAGATTTGATGTTTTTTGAGAAAAATCCAACCACGCAAATCTTAACGTATGACACACTTTTCTGGGGTAGATTTATACACTGAATCAGGAAATGTCTTTCGTTTTGGTGCAACTCTTACAATAAATACTCCAGAGGGAATTTAAACATCACAATTAGGGCGCATTTTCTAATAAACTTTGTTTCTAATTCTCTCGTTTTCTACAAGTCTCACGGGATATTCTGATGCTTTTCCATGACCAGCTGGACATTCTAAACAAGTACGTATAGTTAAGATTTTACTAGAAAAAATTCAGATTTTTCATCGAAAAAGTGCCAAAGGGGGGACCATTAGAAGATTTGATGTTTTTTGAGAAAAATCCAACCACGCAAATCTTAACGTATGACACCCTTTTCTGGGGTAGATTTATACACTGAATCAGGAAATGTCTTTCGTTTTGGTGCAACTCTTACAATAAATTCTCCAGAGGGAATTTAAACATCACAATCAGGGCGCAATTTCTAATAAACTTTGTTTCTAATTCTCTCGTTTTCTACAAGTCTCACGGGCCATTCTGATGCTTTTCCATGACCAGCTGGTCATTCTAAACAAGTACGTATAGTTAAGATTTTACTAGAAAAAATTCAGTTTTTCATCGAAAAAGTGCCAAAGGGGGGACCATTAGAAGATTTGATGTTTTTTGAGAAAAATCCAACCACGCAAAGCTTAACGTATGACACACTTTTCTGGGGTAGATTTATACACTGAATCAGGAAATGTCTTTCGTTTTGATGCAACTCTTACAATAAATTCTCCAGAGGGAATTTAAACATCACAATCAGGGCGCAATTTCTAATAAATTTTTGTTCTAATTCTCTCGTTTTCTATAAGTCTCACGGGCCATTCTGATGGTTTTCCATGACCAGCTGGACATTCTAAACAAGTACGTATAGTTAAGATTTTACTAGAAAAAATTCAGGTTTTTCATCGTAAAAGTGCCAAAGGGGGGACCATTAGAAGATTTGATGTTTTTTGAGAAAAATCCAACCACGCAAATCTTAGACGTATGACACACTTTTCTGGGGTAGATTTATACACTGAATCAGGAAATGTCTTTCGTTTTGGTGCAACTCTTACAATAAATTCTCCAGAGGGAATTTAAACATCACAATCAGAGCGCAATTTCTAATAAATTTTGTTTCTAATTCTCTCGTTTTCTACAAGTCTCACGGGCCATTCTGATGCTTTTCCATGACCAGCTGGACATTCTAAACAAGTACGTATAGTTAAGATTTTACTAGAAAAAATTCAGGTTTTTCATCGTAAAAGTTACAAAGGGGGGACCATTAGAAGATTTGATGTTTTTTGAGAAAAATCCAACCACGCAAATCTTGACGTATGACACACTTTTCTGGGGTAGATTTATACACTGAATCAGGAAATGTCTTTCGTTTTGGTGCAACTCTTACAATAAATTCTCCAGAGGGAATATAAACATCACAGTCAGGGCGCAATTTCTAATAAATTTTGTTTCCAATTCTCTCGTTTTCTAGACGTCTCACGGGCTATTCTGATGCTTTTCCATGACCAGCTGGACATTCTGAACAAGTACGTATAGTTAAGATTTTACTAGAAAAAATTCAGGTTTTTCATCGTAAAAGTAACAAAGGGGGGACCATTAGAAGATTTGATGTTTTTTGAGAAAAATCCAACCACGCAAATCTTAACGTATGACACACTTTTCTGGGGTAGATTTATACACTGAATCAGGAAATGTCTTTCGTTTTGGTGCAACTCTTAGAATAAATACTCCAGAGGGAATTTAAACATCACAATCAGGGCGCATTTTCTAATAAACTTTGTTTCCAATTCTCTCGTTTTCTAGACGTCTCACGGGCCATTCTGATGCTTTTCCATGACCAGCTGGACATTCTAAACAAGTACGTATAGTTAAGATTTTACTAGAAAAAATTCAGGTTTTTCATCGAAAAAATGCCAAAGGGGGGACCATTAGAAGATTTGAAGTTTTTTCAGAAAAATCCAACCACGCAAATTTTGACGTATGACACACTTTTCTGGGGTAGATTTATACACTGAATCAGGAAATGTCTTTCGTTTTGGTGCAACTCTTACAATAAATTCTCCAGAGGGAATTTAAACATCACAATCAGGGCGCAATTTCTAATAAACTTTGTTTCTAATTCTCTCGTTTTCTACAAGTCTCACGGGCCATTCTGATGCTTTTCCATGACCAGCTGGACATTCTAAACAAGTACGTATAGTTAAGATTTTACTAGAAAAAATTCAGATTTTTCATCGAAAAAGTGCCAAAGGGGGGACCATTAGAAGATTTGATGTTTTTTGAGAAAAATCCAACCACGCAAATCTTAACGTATGACACACTTTTCTGGGGTAGATTTATACACTGAATCAGGAAATGTCTTTCGTTTTGGTGCAACTCTTACAATAAATTCTCCAGAGGGAATTTAAACATCACAATCAGGGCGCAATTTCTAATAAACTTTGTTTCTAATTCTCTCGTTTTCTACAAGTCTCACGGGCCATTCTGATGCTTTTCCATGACCTAGCTGGACATTCTAAACAAGTACGTATAGTTAAGATTTTACTAGAAAAAATTCAGGTTTTTCATCGTAAAAGTAACAAAGGGGGGACCATTAGAAGATTTGATGTTTTTTGAGAAAAATCCAACCACGCAAATCTTAACGTATGACACACTTTTCTGGGGTAGATTTATACACTGAATCAGGAAATGTCTTTCGTTTTGGTGCAACTCTTACAATAAATTCTCCAGAGGGAATTTAAACATCACAATCAGGGCGCAGTTTCTAACAAATTTTTGTTCTAATTCTCTCGTTTTCTACAAGTCTCACGGGCCATTCTGATGCTTTTCCATGACCAGCTGGACATTCTAAACAAGTACGTATAGTTAAGATTTTACTAGAAAAAATTCAGATTTTTCATCGAAAAAGTGCCAAAGGGGGGACCATTAGAAGATTTTATGTTTTTTGAGAAAAATCCAACCACGCAAATCTTAACGTATGACACACTTTTCTGGGGTAGATTTATACACTGAATCAGGAAATGTCTTTCGTTTTGGTGCAACTCTTACAATAAATACTCCAGAGGGAATTTAAACATCACAATTAGGGCGCATTTTCTAATAAACTTTGTTTCCAATTCTCTCGTTTTCTAGACGTCTCACGGGCCATTCTGATGCTTTTCCATGACCAGCTGGACATTCTAAACAAGTACGTATAGTTAAGATTTTACTAGAAAAAATTCAGGTTTTTCATCGAAAAAGTGCCAAAGGGGGGACCATTAGAAGATTTGATGTTTTTTGAGAAAAATCCAACCACGCAAATCTTAACATATGACACACTTTTCTGGGGATAGATTTATACACTGAATCAGGAAATGTCTTTCGTTTTGGTGTAACTCTTACAATAAATTCTCCAGAGGGAATTTAAACATCAAAATCAGGGCGCAATTTCTAATAAACTTTGTTTCTAATTCTCTCGTTTTCTAGACAGTCTCACGGGCCATTCTGATGCTTTTCCATGACCTAGCTGGACATTCTAAACAAGTACGTATAGTTAAGATTTTACTAGAAAAAATTCAGGTTTTTCATCGTAAAAGTAACAAAGGGGGGACCATTGTAAGATTTGATGTTTTTTGAGAAAATACAACAACGCAAGTCTTAACGTATGACACACTTTTCTGGGGTAGATTTATACACTGAATCAGGAAATGTCTTTCGTTTTGGTGCAACTCTTACAATAAATTCTCTAGAGGGAATTTAAACATCACAATCAGGGCGCAGTTTCTAATAAACTTTGTTTCTAATTCTCTCGTTTTCTAGACGTCTCACGGGCCATTCTGATGCTTTTCCATGACCAGCTGGACATTCTAAACAAGTACGTATAGTTAAGATTTTACTAGAAAAAATTCAGGTTTTTCATCGAAAAAGTGCCAAAGGGGGGACCATTAGAAGATTTGATGTTTTTTGAGAAAAATCCAACCACGCAAATCTTGACGTATGACACACTTTTCTGGGGTAGATTTATACACTGAATCAGGAAATGTCTTTCGTTTTGGTGCAACTCTTACAATAAATTCTCCAGAGGGAATTTAAACATCACAATCAGGGCGCAATTTCTAATAAACTTTGTTTCCAATTCTCTCGTTTTCTAGACGTCTCACGGGCCATTCTGATGCTTTTCCATGACCAGCTGGACATTCTAAACAAGTACGTATAGTTAAGATTTTACTAGAAAAAATTCAGGTTTTTTATCGTAAAAGTAACAAAGGGGGGACCATTGAAAGATTTGATGTTTTTTGAGAAAATTCCATCCACGCAAATCTTAACGTATGACACACTTTTCTGGGGTAGATTTATACACTGAATCAGGAAATGTCTTTCGTTTTGGTGCAACTCTTACAATAAATTCTCCAGAGGGAATTTAAACATCACAATAAGGGCGCAATTTCTAATAAACTTTGTTTCTAATTCTCTCGTTTTCTAGACGTCTCACGGGCCATTCTGATGCTTTTCCATGACCAGCTGGACATTCTAAACAAGTACGTATAGTTAAGATTTTACTAGAAAAAATTCAGGTTTTTCATCGTAAAAGTAACAAAGGGGGGACCATTAGAAGATTTGATGTTTTTTGAGAAAAATCTAACCACGCAAATCTTAACGTATGACACCCTTTTCTGGGGTAGATTTATACACTGAATCAGGAAATGTCTTTCGTTTTGGTGCAACTCTTACAATAAATTCTCCAGAGGGAATTTAAACATCACAATCAGGGCGCAGTTTCTAACAAATTTTTGTTCTAATTCTCTCGTTTTCTACAAGTCTCACGGGCCATTCTGATGCTTTTCCATGACCAGCTGGACATTCTAAACAAGTACGTATAGTTAAGATTTTACTAGAAAAAATTCAGATTTTTCATCGAAAAAGTGCCAAAGGGGGGACCATTAGAAGATTTGATGTTTTTTGAGAAAAATCCAACCACGCAAATCTTAACGTATGACACACTTTTCTGGGGTAGATTTATACACTGAATCAGGAAATGTCTTTCGTTTTGGTGCAACTCTTACAATAAATACTCCAGAGGGAATTTAAACATCACAATTAGGGCGCAAATTCTAATAAACTTTGTTTCTAATTCTCTCGTTTTCTAGACGTCTCACGGGCCATTCTGATGCTTTTCCATGACCAGCTGGACATTCTAAACAAGTACGTATAGTTAAGATTTTACTAGAAAAAATTCAGGTTTTTCATCGAAAAAGTGCCAAAGGGGGGACCATTAGAAGATTTGAAGTTTTTTGAGAAAAATCCAACCACGCAAATCTTGACGTATGACACACTTTTCTGGGGTAGATTTATACACTGAATCAGGAAATGTCTTTCGTTTTGGTGCAACTCTTACAATAAATTCTCCAGAGGGAATTTAAACATCACAATCAGGGCGCAATTTCTAATAAACTTTGTTTCTAATTCTCTCGTTTTCTACAAGTCTCACGGGCCATTCTGATGCTTTTCCATGACCAGCTGGACATTCTAAACAAGTACGTATAGTTAAGATTTTACTAGAAAAAATTCAGGTTTTTCATCGTAAAAGTAACAAAGGGGGGACCATTGTTAAGATTTGATGTTTTTTGAGAAAAATCTAACCACGCAAATCTTAACGTATGACACCCTATTCTGGGGTAGATTTATACACTGAATCAGGAAATGTCTTTCGTTTTGGTGCAACTCTTACAATAAATTCTCCAGAGGGAATTTAAACATCACAATCAGGGCGCAGTTTCTAACAAATTTTTTTCTAATTCTCTCGTTTTCTACAAGTCTCACGGGCCATTCTGATGCTTTTCCATGACCAGCTGGACATTCTAAACAAGTACGTATAGTTAAGATTTTACTAGAAAAAATTCAGATTTTTCATCGAAAAAGTGCCAAAGGGGGGACCATTAGAAGATTTGATGTTTTTTGAGAAAAATCCAACCACGCAAATCTTGACGTATGACACACTTTTCTGGGGTAGATTTATACACTGAATCAGGAAATGTCTTTCGTTTTGGTGCAACTCTTACAATAAATTCTCCAGAGGGAATTTAAACATCACAATCAGGGCGCATTTTCTAATAAACTTTGTTTCCAATTCTCTCGTTTTCTAGACGTCTCACGGGCCATTCTGATGCTTTTCCATGACCAGCTGGACATTCTAAACAAGTACGTATAGTTAAGATTTTACTAGAAAAAATTCAGGTTTTTCATCGTAAAAGTAACAAAGGGGGGACCATTAGAAGATTTGATGTTTTTTGAGAAAAATCCAACCACGCAAATCTTAACGTATGACACCCTTTTCTGGGGTAGATTTATACACTGAATCAGGAAATGTCTTTCGTTTTGGTGCAACTCTTACAATAAATTCTCCAGAGGGAATTTAAACATCACAATCAGGGCGCAGTTTCTAACAAATTTTTGTTCTAATTCTCTCGTTTTCTACAAGTCTCACGGGCCATTCTGATGCTTTTCCATGACCAGCTGGACATTCTAAACAAGTACGTATAGTTAAGATTTTACTAGAAAAAATTCAGATTTTTCATCGAAAAAGTGCCAAAGGGGGGACCATTAGAAGATTTGATGTTTTTTGAAAAAAAATCCAACCACGATAATTTTGACGTATGACACACTTTTCTGGGGTAGATTTATACATTGAATCAGGAAATGTCTTTCGTTTTGGTGCAACTCTTACAATAAATTCTCCAGAGGGAATTTAAACATCACAATCAGGGCGCAATTTCTAATAAACTTTGTTTCTAATTCTCTCGTTTTCTACAAGTCTCACGGGCCATTCTGATGCTTTTCCATGACCAGCTGGACATTCTAAACAAGTACGTATAGTTAAGATTTTACTAGAAAAAATTCAGGTTTTTTCATCGAAAAAGTGCCAAAGGGGGGACCATTAGAAGATTTGAAGTTTTTTGAGAAAAATCCAACCACGCAAATATTGACGTATGACACACTTTTCTGGGGTAGATTTATACACTGAATCAGGAAATGTCTTTCGTTTTGGTGCAACTCTTACAATAAATTCTCCAGAGGGAATTTAAACATCACAATCAGGGCGCAATTTCTAATAAACTTTGTTTCCAATTCTCTCGTTTTCTACAAGTCTCACGGGCCATTCTGATGCTTTTCCATGACCAGCTGGACATTCTAAACAAGTACGTATAGTTAAGATTTTACTAGAAAAAATTCAGATTTTTCATCGAAAAAGTGCCAAAGGGGGGACCATCAGAAGATTTTATGTTTTTTGAGAAAAATCCAACCACGCAAATCTTAACGTATGACACACTTTTCTGGGGTAGATTTATACACTGAATCAGGAAATGTCTTTCGTTTTGGTGCAACTCTTACAATAAATTCTCCAGAGGGAATTTAAACATCACAATCAGGGCGCATTTTCTAATAAACTTGGTCTCTAATTCTCTCGTTTTCTAGACGTCTAACGGGCCATTCTGATGGTTTTCCATGACCAGCTGGACATTCTAAACAAGTAAGTATAGTCAAGATTTCACTAGAACGAATTCAGATTTTTCATCGAAAAAGTGCCAAAGGGGGGACCATTAGAAGATTTGATGTTTTTTGAGAAAAATCCAACCACGCAAATCTTAACGTATGACACACTTTTCTGGGGTAGATTTATACACTGAATCAGGAAATGTCTTTCGTTTTGGTGCAACTCTTACAATAAATTCTCCAGAGGGAATTTAAACATCACAATCAGGGCGCATTTTCTAATAAACTTTGTTTCTAATTCTCTCGTTTTCTAGACGTCTCACGGGCCATTCTGATGCTTTTCCATGACCAGCTGGACATTCTAAACAAGTACGTATAGTTAAGATTTTACTAGAAAAAATTCAGATTTTTCATCGAAAAAGTGCCAAAGGGGGGGACCATTAGAAGATTTGAAGTTTTTTGAGAAAAATCCAACCACGCAAATCTTGACGTATGACACACTTTTCTGGGGTAGATTTATACACTGAATCAGGAAATGTCTTTCGTTTTGGTGCAACTCTTACAATAAATTCTCCAGAGGGAATTTAAACATCACAATCAGGGCGCAATTTCTAATAAAATTTGTTTCTAATTCTCTCGTTTTCTAGAAGTCTCACGGGCCATTCTGATGCTTTTCCATGACCAGCTGGACATTCTAAACAAGTACGTATAGTTAAGATTTTACTAGAAAAAAATGAGGTTTTCATCGAAAAAGTACCAAAGGGGGGACCATTAGAAGATTTGATGTTTTTTGAGAAAAGTCTAACCAGGCAAATCTTGACGTATGATACACTATTCTGGGGTAGATTTATACACTGAATCAGGAAATGTCTTTCGTTTTGGTGCAACTCTTACAATAAATTCTCCAGAGGGAATTTAAACATCACAATCAGGGCGCATTTTCTAATAAACTTTGTTTCTAATTCTCTCGTTTTCTACAAGTCTCACGGGCCATTCTGATGCTTTTCCATGACCAGCTGGACATTCTAAACAAGTACGTATAGTTAAGATTTTACTAGAAAAAATTCAGATTTTTCATCGAAAAAGTGCCAAAGGGGGGACCATTAGAAGATTTGATGTTTTTTGAGAAAAATCCAACCACGCAAATCTTGACGTATGACACACTTTTCTGGGGTAGATTTATACACTGAATCAGGAAATGTCTTTCGTTTTGGTGCAACTCTTACAATAAATTCTCCAGAGGGAATTTAAACATCACAATCAGGGCGCAAATTCTAATAAACTTTGTTTCTAATTCTCTCGTTTTCTAGACGTCTAACGGGCCATTCTGATGCTTTTCCATGACCAGCTGGACATTCTAAACAAGTACGTATAGTTAAGATTTTACTAGAAAAAATTAAGATTTTTCATCGAAAAAGTGCCAAAGGGGGGACCATTAGAAAATTTGATGTTTTTTGAGAAAAATCCAACCACGCAAATCTTGACATATGACACACTTTTCTGGGGTAGATTTATACACTGAATCAGGAAATGTCTTTCGTTTTGGTGCAACTCTTACAATAAATTCTCCAGAGGGAATTTAAACATCACAATCATGGCGCAATTGCTAACAAACTTTGTTTCCAATTATCTCGCTTTCTAGATGTCTCACGGGCCATTCTGATGCTTTTCCATGACCAGCTGGACATTCTAAACAAGTACGTATAGTTAAGATTTTACTAGAAAAAATTCAGATTTTTCATCGAAAAAGTGCCAAAGGGGGGACCATTAGAAGATTTGATGTTTTTTGAGAAAAATCCAACCACGCAAATCTTGACGTATGACACACTTTTCTGGGGTAGATTTATACACTGAATCAGGAAATGTCTTTCGTTTTGGTGCAACTCTTACAATAAATTCTCCAGAGGGAATTTAAACATCACAATCAGGGCGCAATTTCTAATAAACTTTGTTTCCAATTCTCTCGTTTTCTAGACGTCTCACGGGCCATTCTGATGCTTTTCCATGACCAGCTGGACATTCTAAACAAGTACGTATAGTTAAGATTTTACTAGAAAAAATTCAGATTTTTCATCGAAAAAGTGCCAAAGGGGGGACCATTAGAAGATTTGATGTTTTTTGAGAAAAATCCAACCACGCAAATCTTGACGTATGACACACTTTTCTGGGGTAGATTTATACACTGAATCAGGAAATGTCTTTCGTTTTGGTGCAACTCTTACAATAAATTCTCCAGAGGGAATTTAAACATCACAATCAGGGCGCAATTTCTAACAAACTTTGTTTCTAATTCTCTCGTTTTCTAGACGTCTCACGGGCCATTCTGATGCTTTTCCATGACCAGCTGGACATTCTAAACAAGTACGTATAGTTAAGATTTTACTAGAAAAAATTCAGATTTTTCATCGAAAAAGTGCCAAAGGGGGGACCATTAGAAGATTTGATGTTTTTTGAGAAAAATCCAACCACGCAAATCTTGACGTATGACACACTTTTCTGGGGTAGATTTATACACTGAATCAGGAAATGTCTTTCGTTTTGGTGCAACTCTTACAATAAATTCTCCAGAGGGAATTTAAACATCACAATCAGGGCGCAATTTCTAACAAACTTTGTTTCTAATTCTCTCGTTTTCTAGACGTCTCACGGGCCATTCTGATGCTTTTCCATGACCAGCTGGACATTCTAAACAAGTACGTATAGTTAAGATTTTACTAGAAAAAATTCAGATTTTTCATCGAAAAAGTGCCAAAGGGGGGACCATTAGAAGATTTGATGTTTTTTGAGAAAAATCCAACCACGCAAATCTTGACGTATGACACACTTTTCTGGGGTAGATTTATACACTGAATCAGGAAATGTCTTTCGTTTTGGTGCAACTCTTACAATAAATTCTCCAGAGGGAATTTAAACATCACAATCAGGGCGCAATTTCTAACAAACTTTGTTTCCAATTCTCTCGTTTTCTAGACGTCTCACGGGCCATTCTGATGCTTTTCCATGACCAGCTGGACATTCTAAACAAGTACGTATAGTTAAGATTTTACTAGAAAAAATTCAGATTTTTCATCGAAAAAGTGCCAAAGGGGGGACCATTAAAAGATTTGATGTTTTTTGAGAAAAATCCAACCACGCAAATCTTGATGTAAGACACACTTTTTTGGGGTAGATTTATACACTGAATCAGGAAATGTCTTTCGTTTTGGTGCAACTCTCACAATAAATCCTCCAGAGGGAATTTAAACATCACAATCAGGGCGCAATTTCTAACAAACTTTGTTTCCAATTCTCTCGTTTTCTAGACGTCTCACGGGCCATTCTGATGCTTTTCCATGACCAGCTGGACATTCTAAACAAGTACGTATAGTTAAGATTTTACTAGAAAAAATTCAGATTTTTCATCGAAAAAGTGCCAAAGGGGGGACCATTAGAAAATTTGAAGTTTTTTGAGAAAAATCCAACCACGCAAATCTTGACGTATGACACACTTTTCTGGGGTAGATTTATACACTGAATCAGGAAATGTCTTTCGTTTTGGTGCAACTCTTACAATAAATTCTCCAGAGGGAATTTAAACATCACAATCAGGGCGCAATTTCTAATAAACTTTGTTTCCAATTCTCTCGTTTTCTAGACGTCTCACGGGCCATTCTGATGCTTTTCCATGACCAGCTGGACATTCTAAACAAGTACGTATAGTTAAGATTTTACTAGAAAAAATTCAGATTTTTCATCGAAAAAGTGCCAAAGGGGGGACCATTAGAAGATTTGATGTTTTTTGAGAAAAATCCAACCACGCAAATCTTGACGTATGACACACTTTTCTGGGGTAGATTTATACACTGAATCAGGAAATGTCTTTCGTTTTGGTGCAACTCTTACAATAAATTCTCCAGAGGGAATTTAAACATCACAATCAGGGCGCAATTTCTAACAAACTTTGTTTCTAATTCTCTCGTTTTCTAGACGTCTCATGGGCCATTCTGATGCTTTTCCATGACCAGCTGGACATTCTAAACAAGTACGTATAGTTAAGATTTTACTAGAAAAAATTCAGATTTTTCATCGAAAAAGTGCCAAAGGGGGGACCATTAGAAGATTTGATGTTTTTTGAGAAAAATCCAACCACGCAAATCTTGACGTATGACACACTTTTCTGGGGTAGATTTATACACTGAATCAGGAAATGTCTTTCGTTTTGGTGCAACTCTTACAATAAATTCTCCAGAGGGAATTTAAACATCACAATCAGGGCGCAAATTGTAATAAACTTTGTTTCTAATTCTCTCGTTTTCTAGACGTCTCACGGGCCATTCTGATGCTTTTCCATGACCAGCTGGACATTCTAAACAAGTACGTATAGTTAAGATTTTACTAGAAAAAATTCAGATTTTTCATCGAAAAAGTGCCAAAGGGGGGACCATTAGAAGATTTGAAGTTTTTTGAGAAAAATCCAACCACGCAAATCTTGACGTATGACACACTTTTCTGGGGTAGAATTATACACTGAATCAGGAAATGTCTTTCGTGTTGGTGCAACTCTTACAATAAAATCTCCAGAGGGAATTTAAACATCACAATCAGGGTGCAATTGCTAACAAACTTTGTTTCCAATTCTCTCACTTTCTAGATGTCTCACGGGCCATTCTGATGCTTTTCCATGACCAGCTGGACATTCTAAACAAGTACGTATAGTTAAGATTTTACTAGAAAACATTTAGATTTTTCATCGAAAAAGTGCCAAAGGGGGGACCATTGGAAGATTTGAAGTTTTTTGAGAAAAATCCAACCACGCAAATCTTGACGTATGACACACTTTTCTGGGGTAGATTTATACACTGAATCAGGAAATGTCTTTCGTTTTGGTGCAACTCTCACATTAAACCTCCATAGGGAATTTAAACATCACAATCAGGGCGCAATTTCTAACAAACTTTGTTTCCAATTCTCTCGTTTTCGAGACGTCTCACGGGCCATTCTGATGCTTTTCCATAACTAGCTGGACATTCTAAACAAGTACGTATAGTTAAGATTTTACTAGAAAAAATTCAGATTTTTCATCGAAAAAGTGCCAAAGGGGGGACCATTAGAAGATTTGAAGTTTTTTGAGAAAAATCCAACCACGCAAATCTTGACGTATGACACACTTTTCTGGGGTAGAATTATACACTGAATCAGGAAATGTCTTTCATTTTGGTGCAACTCTTACAATAAATTCTCCAGAGGGAATTTAAACATCACAATCAGGGCGCAATTTCTAACAAACTTTTGTTTCTAATTCTCTCGTTTTCTAGACGTCTCACGGGCCATTCTGATGCTTTTCCATGACCAGCTGGACATTCTAAACAAGTACGTATAGTTAAGATTTTACTAGAAAAAATTCAGATTTTTCATCGAAAAAGTGCCAAAGGGGGGACCATTAGAAGATTTGAAGTTTTTTGAGAAAAATCCAACCACGCAAATCTTGACGTATGACACACTTTTCTGGGGTAGAATTATACACTGAATCAGGAAATGTCTTTCGTTTTGGTGCAACTCTTACAATAAAATCTCCAGAGGGAATTTAAACGTCACAATCAGGGCGCAATTGCTAACAAACTTTGTTTCCAATTCTCTCGTTTTCTAGACGTCTCACGGGCTATTCTTATGCTTTTCCATGACCAGCTGGACATTCTAAACAAGTACGTATAGTTAAGATTTTACTAGAAAAAATTCAGATTTTTCATCGAAAAAGTGCCAAAGGGGGGACCATTAGAAGATTTGAAGTTTTTTGAGAAAAATCCAACCACGCAAATCTTGACGTATGACACACTTTTCTGGGGTAGAATTATACACTGAATCAGGAAATGTCTTTCGTTTTGGTGCAACTCTTACAATAAATTCTCCAGAGGGAATTTAAACATCACAATCAGGGCGCAATTGCTAACAAACTTTGTTTCTAATTCTCTCGTTTTCTAGACGTCTCACGGGCCATTCTGATGCTTTTCCATGACCAGCTGGACATTCTAAACAAGTACGTATAGTTAAGATTTTACTAGAAAAAATTCAGATTTTTCATCGAAAAAGTGCCAAAGGGGGGACCATTAGAAGATTTGAAGTTTTTTGAGAAAAATCCAACCACGCAAATCTTGACGTATGACACACTTTTCTGGGGTAGAATTATACACTGAATCAGGAAATGTCTTTCGTTTTGGTGCAACTCTTACAATAAATTCTCCAGAGGGAATTAAAATATCACAATCAGGGCGCAATTTCTAACAAACTTTGTTTTCAATTATCTCGATTTCTAGACGTCTCATGGGCCATTCTGATGCTTTTCCATGACCAGCTGGACATTCTAAACAAGTACGTATAGTTAAGATTTTACTAGAGAAAATTCTGATTTTTCATCGAAAAAGTGCCAAAAAAAGGGGGGACCATTAAAAGATTTGAAGTTTTTTGAGAAAAATCCAACCACGCCAATCTTGACGTATGACACACTTTTCTGGGGTAGAATTATACACTGAATCAGGAAATGTCTTTCGTTTTGGTGCAACTCTTACAATAAATTCTCCAGAGGGAATTTAAACATCACAATCAGGGCGCAATTTCTAACAAACTTTGTTTCCAATTCTCTCGTTTTCTAGACGTCTCACGGGCCATTCTGATGCTTTTCCATGACCAGCTGGACATTCTAAACAAGTACGTATAGTTAAGATTTTACTAGAAAAAATTCAGATTTTTCATCGAAAAAGTGCTAAAGGGGGGACCATTAGAAGATTTGAAGTTTTTTGAGAAAAATCCAACCCCGCAAATCTTGACGAATGGCACACTTTTCTGGGGTAGAATTATACACTGAATCAGGAAATGTCTTTCGTTTTGGTGCAACTCTTACAATAAATTCTCCAGAGGGAATTTAAACATCACAATCAGAGCACAATTGCTAACAAACTTTGTTTCCAATTCTCTCGTTTCTAGACGTCTCACGGGCCATTCTGATGCTTTTCCATGACCAGCTGGACATTCTAAACAAGTACGTATAGTTAAGATTTTACTAGAAAAAATTCAGATTTTTCATCGAAAAAGTGCCAAAGGGGGGACCATTAGAAGATTTGAAGTTTTTTGAGAAAAATCCAACCACGCAAATCTTGACGTATGACACACTTTTCTGGGGTAGAATTATACACTGAATCAGGAAATGTCTTTCGTTTTGGTGCAACTCTTACAATAAAGCCTCCAGAGGGAATTTAAACATCACAATCAGGGCGCAATTGCTAACAAACTTTGTTTCCAATTCTCTCGTTTTCTAGACGTCTCACGGGCCATTCTGATGCTTTTCCATGACCAGCTGGACATTCTAAACAAGTACGTATAGTTAAGATTTTACTAGAAAAAATTCAGATTTTTCATCGAAAAAGTGCCAAAGGGGGGACCATTGGAAGATTTGAAGTTTTTTGAGAAAAATCCAACCACGCAAATCTTGACGTATGACACACTTTTCTGGGGTAGAATTATACACTGAATCAGGAAATGTCTTTCGTTTTGGTGCAACTCTTACAATAAATCTCCAAAGGCAATTTAAACATCACAATCAGAGTGCAATTGCTAACAAACTTTGTTTCCAATTCTCTCGGTTTATAGACGTCTCAAGGGCTATTCGGATGCTTTGCCATGACCAGCTGGACATTCTAAACAAGTACGTATAGTTAAGATTTTACTAGAAAAAATTCAGATTTTTCATCGAAAAAGTGCCAAAGGGGGGACCATTAGAAGATTTGAAGTTTTTTGAGAAAAATCCAACCACGCAAATCTTGACGTATGACACACTTTTCTGGGGTAGAATTATACACTGAATCAGGAAATGTCTTTCGTTTTGGTGCAACTCTTACAATAAAGCCTCCAGAGGCAATTTAAACATCACAATCAGGGTGCAATTGCTAACAAACTTTGTTTCCAATTCTCTCGCTTTCTAGACGTCTCACGGGCCATTCTGATGCTTTTCCATGACCAGCTGGACATTCTAAACAAGTACGTATAGTTAAGATTTTACTAGAAAAAATTCAGATTTTTCATCGAAAAAGTGCCAAAGGGGGGACCATTAGAAGATTTGAAGTTTTTTGAGAAAAATCCAACCACGCAAATCTTGACGTATGACACACTTTTCTGGGGTAGAATTATACACTGAATCAGGAAATGTCTTTCGTTTTGGTGCAACTCTTACAATAAAGCCTCCAGAGGCAATTTAAACATCACAATCAGGGTGCAATTGCTAACAAACTTTGTTTCCAATTCTCTCGCTTTCTAGACGTCTCACGGGCCATTCTGATGCTTTTCCATGACCAGCTGGACATTCTAAACAAGTACGTATAGTTAAGATTTTACTAGAAAAAATTCAGATTTTTCATCGAAAAAGTGCCAAAGGGGGGACCATTAGAAGATTTGAAGTTTTTTGAGAAAAATCCAACCACGCAAATCTTGACGTATGACACACTTTTCTGGGGTAGATTTATACACTGAATCAGGAAATGTCTTTCGTTTTGGTGCAACTCTTACAATAAAGCCTCCAGAGGGAATTTAAACATCACAATCCGGGGGCAATTGCTAACAAACTTTGTTTACAATTCTCTCGTTTCTAGACGTCTCACGGGCCATTCTGATGCTTTTCCATGACCAGCTGGACATTCTAAACAAGTACGTATAGTTAAGATTTTACTAGAAAAAATTCAGATTTTTCATCGAAAAAGTGCCAAAGGGGGGACCATTAGAAGATTTGATGTTTTTTGAGAAAAATCCAACCACGCAAATCTTGACGTATGACACACTTTTCTGGGGTAGAATTATACACTGAATCAGGAAATGTCTTTCGTTTTGGTGCAACTCTTACAATAAAGCCTCCAGAGGCAATTTAAACATCACAATCAGGGTGCAATTGCTAACAAACTTTGTTTCCAATTCTCTCGCTTTCTAGACGTCTCACGGGCCATTCTGATGCTTTTCCATGACCAGCTGGACATTCTAAACAAGTACGTATAGTTAAGATTTTACTAGAAAAAATTCAGATTTTTCATCGAAAAAGTGCCAAAGGGGGGACCATTGAAGATTTGAAGTTTTTTGAGAAAAATCCAACCAAGCAAATCTTGACGTATGACACACTTTTCTGGGGTAGAATTATACACTGAATCAGGAAATGTCTTTCGTTTTGGTGCAACTCTTACAATAAAGCCTCCAGAGGGAATTTAAACATCACAATCAGGGTGCAATTGCTAACAAACTTTGTTTCCAATTCTCTCGCTTTCTAGACGTCTCACGGGCCATTCTGATGCTTTTCCATGACCAGCTGGACATTCTAAACAAGTACGTATAGTTAAGATTTTACTAGAAAAAATTCAGATTTTTCATCGAAAAAGTGCCAAAGGGGGGACCATTAGAAGATTTGAAGTTTTTTGAGAAAAATCCAACCACGCAAATCTTGACGTATGACACACTTTTCTGGGGTAGAATTATACACTGAATCAGGAAATGTCTTTCGTTTTGGTGCAACTCTCACAATAAAGCCTCCAGAGGCAATTTAAACATCACAATCAGGGTGCAATTGCTAACAAACTTTGTTTCCAATTCTCTCGCTTTCTAGACGTCTCACGGGCCATTCTGATGCTTTTCCATGACCAGCTGGACATTCTAAACAAGTACGTATAGTTAAGATTTTACTAGAAAAAATTCAGATTTTTCATCGAAAAAGTGCCAAAGGGGGGACCATTAAAAGATTTGATGTTTTTTGAGAAAAATCCAACCACGCAAATCTTGATGTAAGACACACTTTTCTGGGGTAGAATTATACACTGAATCAGGAAATGTCTTTCGTTTTGGTGCAACTCTTACAATAAAGCCTCCAGAGGCAATTTAAACATCACAATCAGGGTGCAATTGCTAACAAACTTTGTTTCCAATTCTCTCGTTTTCTAGACGTCTCACGGGCCATTCTGATGCTTTTCCATGACCAGCTGGACATTCTAAACAAGTACGTATAGTTAAGATTTTACTAGAAAAAATTCAGATTTTTCATCGAAAAAGTGCCAAAGGGGGGACCATTAGAAGATTTGAAGTTTTTTGAGAAAAATCCAACCACGCAAATCTTGACGTGTAATACACTTTTCTGGGGTAGAATTATACACTGAATCAGGAAATGTCTTTCGTTTTGGTGCAACTCTTACAATAAAGCCTCCAGAGGCAATTTAAACATCACAATCAGGGTGCAATTGCTAACAAATTTTGTTTCCAATTCTCTCGCTTTCTAGACGTCTCACGGGCCATTCTGATGCTTTTCCATGACCAGCTGGACATTCTAAACAAGTACGTATAGTTAAGATTTTACTAGAAAAAATTCAGATTTTTCATCGAAAAAGTGCCAAAGGGGGGACCATTAGAAGATTTGAAGTTTTTTGAGAAAAATCCAACCACGCAAATCTTGACGTATGACACACTTTTCTGGGGTAGAATTATACACTGAATCAGGAAATGTCTTTCGTTTTGGTGCAACTCTTACAATAAAGCCTCCAGAGGCAATTTAAACATCACAATCAGGGTGCAATTGCTAACAAACTTTGTTTCCAATTCTCTCGTTTTCTAGACGTCTCACGGGCCATTCTGATGCTTTTCCATGACCAGCTGGACATTCTAAACAAGTACGTATAGTTAAGATTTCACTAGAAAAAATTCAGATTTTTCATCGAAAAAGTGCCAAAGGGGGGACCATTAGAAGATTTGAAGTTTTTTGAGAAAAATCCAACCACGCAAATCTTGACGTATGACACACTTTTCTGGGGTAGAATTATACACTGAATCAGGAAATGTCTTTCGTTTTGGTGCAACTCTTACAATAAAGCCTCCAGAGGCAATTTAAACATCACAATCAGGGTGCAATTGCTAACAAACTTTGTTTCCAATTCTCTCGCTTTCTAGACGTCTCACGGGCCATTCTGATGCTTTTCCATGACCAGCTGGACATTCTAAACAAGTACGTATAGTTAAGATTTTACTAGAAAAAATTCAGATTTTTCATCGAAAAAGTGCCAAAGGGGGGACCATTGGAAGATTTGAAGTTTTTTGAGAAAAATCCAACCACGCAAATCTTGACGTATGACACACTTTTCTGGGGTAGAATTATACACTGAATCAGGAAATGTCTTTCGTTTTGGTTCAAATCTTACAATAAAGCCTCCAGAGGCAATTTAAACATCACAATCAGGGTGCAATTGCTAACAAACTTTGTTTCCAATTCTCTCGCTTTCTAGACGTCTCACGGGCCATTCTGATGCTTTTCCATGACCAGCTGGACATTCTAAACAAGTACGTATAGTTAAGATTTCACTAGAAAAATTCAGATTTTTAATCGAAAAAGTGCCAAAGGGGGGACCATTGAAGATTTGAAGTTTTTTGAGAAAAATCCAACCACGCAAATCTTGACGTAAGACACACTTTTCTGGGGTAGAATTATACACTGAATCAGGAAATGTCTTTCGTTTTGGTGCAACTCTTACAATAAAGCCTCCAGAGGGAATTTAAACATCACAATCAGGGCGCAATTGCTAACAAACTTTGTTTCCAATTCTCTCGCTTTCTAGACGTCTCACGGGCCATTCTGATGCTTTTCCATGACCAGCTGGACATTCTAAACAAGTACGTATAGTTAAGATTTTACTAGAAAAAATTCAGATTTTTCATCGAAAAAGTGCCAAAGGGGGGACCATTGAAGATTTGAAGTTTTTTGAGAAAAATCCAACCACGCAAATCTTGACGTATGACACACTTTTCTGGGGTAGAATTATACACTGAATCAGGAAATGTCTTTCGTTTTGGTGCAACTCTTACAATAAATTCTCCAGAGGGAATTTAAACATCACAATCAGGGCGCAATTGCTAACAAACTTTGTTTCTAATTCTCTCGTTTTCTAGACGTCTCACGGGCCATTCTGATGCTTTTCCATGACCAGCTGGACATTCTAAACAAGTACGTATAGTTAAGATTTCACTAGAAAAAATTCAGATTTTTCATCGAAAAAGTGCCAAAGGGGGGACCATTGAAGATTTGAAGTTTTTTGAGAAAAATCCAACCACGCAAATCTTGACGTATGACACACTTTTCTGGGGTAGAATTATACACTGAATCAGGAAATGTCTTTCGTTTTGGTGCAACTCTTACAATAAAGCCTCCAGAGGCAATTTAAACATCACAATCAGGGTGCAATTGCTAACAAACTTTGTTTCCAATTCTCTCGCTTTCTAGATGTCTCACGGGCCATTCTGATGCTTTTCCATGACCAGCTGGACATTCTAAACAAGTACGTATAGTTAAGATTTTACTAGAAAAAATTCAGATTTTTCATCGAAAAAGTGCCAAAGGGGGGACCATTAAAAGATTTGATGTTTTTTGAGAAAAATCCAACCACGCAAATCTTGATGTAAGACACACTTTTCTGGGGTAGAATTATACACTGAATCAGGAAATGTCTTTCGTGTTGGTGCAACTCTTACAATAAATTCTCCAGAGGGAATTTAAACATCACAATCAGGGTGCAATTGCTAACAAACTTTGTTTCTAATTCTCTCGTTTTCTAGACGTCTCACGGGCCATTCTGATGCTTTTCCATGACCAGCTGGACATTCTAAACAAGTACGTATAGTTAAGATTTTACTAGAAAAAATTCAGATTTTTCATCGAAAAAGTGCCAAAGGGGGGACCATTAGAAGATTTGAAGTTTTTTGAGAAAAATCCAACCACGCAAATCTTGACGTATGACACACTTTTCTGGGGTAGAATTATACACTGAATCAGGAAATGTCTTTCGTTTTGGTGCAACTCTTACAATAAAGCCTCCAGAGGCAATTTAAACATCACAATCAGGGTGCAATTGCTAACAAACTTTGTTTCCAATTCTCTCGCTTTCTAGACGTCTCACGGGCCATTCTGATGTTTTTCCATGACCAGCTGGACATTCTAAACAAGTACGTATAGTTAAGATTTTACTAGAAAAAATTCAGATTTTTCATCGAAAAAGTGCCAAAGAGGGGACCATTAGAAGATTTGAAGTTTTTTGAGAAAAATCCAACCACGCAAATCTTGACGTATGACACACTTTTCTGGGGTAGAATTTTCCACTGAATCAGGAAATGTCTTTCGTTTTGGTGCAACTCAAACAATAAAGCCTCCAGAGGCAATTTAAACATCATGTTCAGGGCGCAATTGCTAACAAACTTTGTTTCCAATTCTCTCGTTTTCTAGACGTCTCACGGGCCATTCTGATGCTTTTCCATGACCAGCTGGACATTCTAAACAAGTACGTATAGTTAAGATTTAACTAGAAAAAATTCAGATTTTTCATCGAAAAAGTGCCAAAGGGGGGACCATTAGAAGATTTGAAGTTTTTTGAGAAAAATCCAACCACGCAAATCTTGACGTATGACACACTTTTCTGGGGTAGAATTATACACTGAATCAGGAAATGTCTTTCGTTTTGGTGCAACTCTTACAATAAATTCTCCAGAGGGAATTTAAACATCACAATCAGGGCGCAATTTCTAACAAACTTTGTTTCTAATTCTCTCGTTTTCTAGACGTCTCACGGGCCATTCTGATGCTTTTCCATGACCAGCTGGACATTCTAAACAAGTACGTATAGTTAAGATTTTACTAGAAAAAATTCAGATTTTTCATCGAAAAAGTGCCAAAGGGGGGACCATTGGAAGATTTGAAGTTTTTTGAGAAAAATCCAACCACGCAAATCTTGACGTATGACACACTTTTCTGGGGTAGAATTATACACTGAATCAGGAAATGTCTTTCGTTTTGGTGCAACTCTTACAATAAATTCTCCAGAGGGAATTTAAACATATAGCCAGGGCGCAATTGCTAACAAACTTTGTTTCCAATTCTCTCGTTTTCTAGACGTCTCACGGGCCATTCTGATGCTTTTCCATGACCAGCTGGACATTCTAAACAAGTACGTATAGTTAAGATTTTACTAGAAAAAAAATCAGATTTTTCATCGAAAAAGTGCCAAAGGGGGGACCATTGAAGATTTGAAATTTTTTGAGAAAAATCCAACCACGCAAATCTTGACGTATGACACACTTTTCTGGGGTAGAATTATACACTGAATCAGGAAATGTCTTTCGTTTTGGTGCAACTCTTACAATAAAGCCTCCAGAGGCAATTTAAACATCACAATCAGGGTGCAATTGCTAACAAACTTTGTTTCCAATTCTCTCGCTTTCTAGACGTCTCACGGGCCATTCTGATGCTTTTCCATGACCAGCTGGACATTCTAAACAAGTACGTATAGTTAAGATTTTACTAGAAAAAATTCAGATTTTTCATCGAAAAAGTGCCAAAGGGGGGACCATTGAAGATTTGAAGTTTTTTGCGAAAAATCCAACCACGCAAATCTTGACGTATGACACACTTTTCTGGGGTAGAATTATACACTGAATCAGGAAATGTCTTTCGTTTTGGTGCAACTCTTACAATAAATTCTCCAGAGGGAATTTAAACATCACAATCAGGGCGCAATTTCTAACAAACTTTGTTTCTAATTCTCTCGTTTTCTAGACGTCTCACGGGCCATTCTGATGCTTTTCCATGACCAGCTGGACATTCTAAACAAGTACGTATAGTTAAGATTTCACTAGAAAAAATTCAGATTTTTCATCGAAAAAGTGCCAAAGGGGGGACCATTGGAAGATTTGAAGTTTTTTGAGAAAAATCCAACCACGCAAATCTTGACGTAAGACACACTTTTCTGGGGTAGAATTATACACTGAATCAGGAAATGTCTTTCGTTTTGGTGCAACTCTTACAATAAAGCCTCCAGAGGGAATTTAAACATCACAATCAGGGCGCAATTGCTAACAAACTTTGTTTCCAATTCTCTCGTTTTCTAGACGTCTCACGGGCCATTCTGATGCTTTTCCATGACCAGCTGGACATTCTAAACAAGTACGTATAGTTAAGATTTTACTAGAAAAAATTCAGATTTTTCATCGAAAAAGTGCCAAAGGGGGGACCATTGAAAGATTTGAAGTTTTTTGAGAAAAATCCAACCACGCAAATCTTGACGTATGACACACTTTTCTGGGGTAGAATTATACACTGAATCAGGAAATGTCTTTCGTGTTGGTGCAACTCTTACAATAAAATCTCCAGAGGGAATTTAAACATCACAATCAGGGCGCAATTGCTAACAAACTTTGTTTCAATTCTCTCGTTTTCTAGACGTCTCACGGGCCATTCTGATGCTTTTCCATGACCAGCTGGACATTCTAAACAAGTACGTATAGTTAAGATTTCACTAGAAAAAATTCAGATTTTTCATCGAAAAAGTGCCAAAGGGGGGACCATTGAAGATTTGAAGTTTTTTGAGAAAAATCCAACCACGCAAATCTTGACGTATGACACACTTTTCTGGGGTAGAATTATACACTGAATCAGGAAATGTCTTTCGTTTTGGTGCAACTCTTACAATAAAGCCTCCAGAGGCAATTTAAACATCACAATCAGGGTGCAATTGCTAACAAACTTTGTTTCCAATTCTCTCGCTTTCTAGACGTCTCACGGGCCATTCTGATGCTTTTCCATGACCAGCTGGACATTCTAAACAAGTACGTATAGTTAAGATTTTACTAGAAAAAATTCAGATTTTTCATCGAAAAAGTGCCAAAGGGGGGACCATTAGAAGATTTGAAGTTTTTTGACAAAATCCAACCACGCAAATATTGACGTAAGACAAACTTTTCTAGGGAAGAATTATACACTGAATCAGGAAATGTCTTTCGTTTTGGTGCAACTCTTACAATAAAGCCTCCAGAGGCAATTTAAACATCACAATCAGGGTGCAATTGCTAACAAACTTTGTTTCCAATTCTCTCGCTTTCTAGACGTCTCAGGGGCCATTCTGATGCTTTTCCATGACCAGCTGGACATTCTAAACAAGTACGTATAGTTAAGATTTACTAGAAAAAATTCAGATTTTTCATCGAAAAAGTGCCAAAGGGGGGACCATTAAAAGATTTGATGTTTTTTGAGAAAAATCCAACCACGCAAATCTTGATGTAAGACACACTTTTCTGGGGTAGAATTATACACTGAATCAGGAAATGTCTTTCGTGTTGGTGCAACTCTTACAATAAATTCTCCAGAGGGAATTTAAACATCACAATCAGGGTGCAATTGCTAACAAACTTTGTTTCCAATTCTCTCGCTTTCTAGATGTCTCACGGGCCATTCTGATGCTTTTCCATGACCAGCTGGACATTCTAAACAAGTACGTATAGTTAAGATTTCACTAGAAAAAATTCAGATTTTTCATCGAAAAAGTGCCAAAGGGGGGACCATTGGAAGATTTGAAGTTTTTTGAGAAAAATCCAACCACGCAAATCTTGACGTATGACACACTTTTCTGGGGTAGAATTATACACTGAATCAGGAAATGTCTTTCGTTTTGGTGCAACTCTTACAATAAATCTCCAGAGGGAATTTAAACATCACAATCAGGGTGCAATTGCTAACAAACTTTGTTTCAATTCTCTCGCTTTCTAGACGTCTCACGGGCCATTCTGATGCTTTTCCATGACCAGCTGGACATTCTAAACAAGTACGTATAGTTAAGATTTTACTAGAAAAAATTCAGATTTTTCATCGAAAAAGTGCCAAAGGGGGGACCATTGGAAGATTTGAAGTTTTTTGAGAAAAATCCAACCACGCAAATCTTGACGTATGACACACTTTTCTGGGGTAGAATTATACACTGAATCAGGAAATGTCTTTCGTTTTGGTGCAACTCTTACAATAAATTCTCCAGAGGGAATTTAAACATCACAATCAGGGTGCAATTGCTAACAAACTTTGTTTCCAATTCTCTCGCTTTCTAGATGTCTCACGGGCCATTCTGATGCTTTTCCATGACCAGCTGGACATTCTAAACAAGTACGTATAGTTAAGATTTTACTAGAAAAAATTCAGATTTTTCATCGAAAAAGTGCCAAAGGGGGGACCATTAGAAGATTTGAAGTTTTTTGAGAAAAATCCAACCACGCAAATCTTGACGTATGACACACTTTTCTGGGGTAGAATTATACACTGAATCAGGAAATGTCTTTCGTTTTGGTGCAACTCTTACAATAAAGACTCCAGAGGCAATTTAAACATCACAATCAGGGCGCAATTTCTAAAAAACTTTGTTTCTAATTCTCTCGTTTTCTAGACGTCTCACGGGCCATTCTGATGCTTTTCCATGACCAGCTGGACATTCTAAACAAGTACGTATAGTTAAGATTTACTAGAAAAAATTCAGATTTTTCATCGAAAAAGTGCCAAAGGGGGGACCATTAGAAGATTTGAAGTTTTTTGAGAAAAATCCAACCACGCAAATCTTGACGTATGACACACTTTTCTGGGGTAGAATTATACACTGAATCAGGAAATGTCTTTCGTTTTGGTGCAACTCTTACAATAAATTCTCCAGAGGGAATTTAAACATCACAATCAGGGCGCAATTTCTAAAAAATTTTGTTTCTAATTCTCTCGTTTTCTAGACGTCTCACGGGCCATTCTGATGCTTTTCCATGACCAGCTGGACATTCTAAACAAGTACGTATAGTTAAGATTTTACTAGAAAAAATTCAGATTTTTCATCGAAAAAGTGCCAAAGGGGGGACCATTGGAAGATTTGAAGTTTTTTGAGAAAAATCCAACCACGCAAATCTTGACGTATGACACACTTTTCTGGGGTAGAATTATACACTGAATCAGGAAATGTCTTTCGTTTTGGTGCAACTCTTACAATAAATTCTCCAGAGGGAATTTAAACATCACAATCAGGGTGCAATTGCTAACAAACTTTGTATTCAATTCTCTCGTTTTCTAGACGTCTCACGGGCCATTCTGATGCTTTTCCATGACCAGCTGGACATTCTAAACAAGTACGTATAGTTAAGATTTCACTAGAAAAAATTCAGATTTTTCATCGAAAAAGTGCCAAAGGGGGGACCATTGGAAGATTTGAAGTTTTTTGAGAAAAATCCAACCACGCAAATCTTGACGTATGACACACTTTTCCGGGCTAGAATTATACACTGAATCAGGAAATGTCTTTAGTTTTGGTGCAACTCTTACAATAAAGCCTCCAGAGGCAATTTAAACATCACAATCAGGGTGCAATTGCTAACAAACTTTGTTTCCAATTCTCTCGCTTTCTAGACGTCTCACGGGCCATTCTGATGCTTTTCCATGACCAGCTGGACATTCTAAACAAGTACGTATAGTTAAGATTTCACTAGAAAAAATTCAGATTTTTCATCGAAAAAGTGCCAAAGGGGGGACCATTGAAGATTTGAAGTTTTTTGAGAAAAATCCAACCACGCAAATCTTGACGTATGACACACTTTTCTGGGGTAGAATTATACACTGAATCAGGAAATGTCTTTCGTTTTGGTGCAACTCTTACAATAAATTCTCCAGAGGGAATTTAAACATCACAATCAGGGTGCAATTGCTAACAAACTTTGTTTCCAATTCTCTCGCTTTCTAGATGTCTCACGGGCCATTCTGATGCTTTTCCATGACCAGCTGGACATTCTAAACAAGTACGTATAGTTAAGATTTCACTAGAAAAAATTCAGATTTTTCATCGAAAAAGTGCCAAAGGGGGGACCATAGAAGATTTGAAATTTTTTGAGAAAAATCCAACCACATAAATCTTGACGTTTGACACACTTTTCTGGGGTAGAATTATACACTGAATCAGGAAATGTCTTTCGTTTTGGTGCAACTCTTACAATAAATTCTCCAGAGGGAATTTAAACATCACAATCAGGGTGCAATTGCTAACAAACTTTGTTTCCAATTCTCTCGCTTTCTAGACGTCTCACGGGCCATTCTGATGCTTTTCCATGACCAGCTGGACATTCTAAACAAGTACGTATAGTTAAGATTTCACTAGAAAAAATTCAGATTTTTCATCGAAAAAGTGCCAAAGGGGGGACCATTGGAAGATTTGAAGTTTTTTGAGAAAAATCCAACCACGTAAATCTTGACGTATGACACACTTTTCTGGGTAGAATTATACACTGAATCAGGAAATGTCTTTCGTTTTGGTGCAACTCTTACAATAAATTCTCCAGAGGTAATTTAAACATCACAATCAGGGTGCAATTGCTAACAAACTTTGTTTCCAATTCTCTCGCTTTCTAGACGTCTCACGGGCCATTCTGATACTTTTCCATGACCAGCTGGACATTCTAAACAAGTACGTATAGTTAAGATTTTACTAGAAAAAATTCAGATTTTTCATCGAAAAAGTGCCAAAGGGGGGACCATTAGAATATATTAGGTTTTTTGAGAAAAATCCAACCACGCAAATCTTGACGTAAGACACACTTTTCTGGGGTAGAATTATACACTGAATCAGGAAATGTCTTTCGTTTTGGTGCAACTCTTACAATAAAGCCTCCAGAGGGAATTTAAACATCACAATCAGGGTGCAATTGCTAACAAACTTTGTTTCCAATTCTCTCGCTTTCTAGACGTCTCACGGGCCATTCTGATGCTTTTCCATGACCAGCTGGACATTCTAAACAAGTACGTATAGTTAAGATTTTACTAGAAATAAATCAGGTTTTTCTTCGTAAAAGTGCCAAGGGGGGGACCAATTGAAGATTTGAAGTTTTTTGCGAAAAATCCAACCACGCAAATCTTGACGTATGACACACTTTTCTGGGGTAGAATTATACACTGAATCAGGAAATGTCTTTCGTTTTGGTGCAACTCTTACAATAAATCTCCAGAGGATATTTAAACATCACAATCAGGGTGCAATTGCTAACAAATTTTGTTTCAAAGTTTCTCGCTTTCTAGACGTCTCACGGGCCATTCTGATGCTTTTCCATGACCAGCTGGACATTCTAAACAAGTACGTATAGTTAAGATTTCACTAGAAAAAATTCAGATTTTTCATCAAAAAAGTGCCAAAGGGGGGACCATTGGAAGATTTGAAGTTTTTTGAGAAAAATCCAACCACGCAAATCTTGACGTATGACACACTTTTCTGGGGTAGAATTATACACTGAATCAGGAAATGTCTTTCGTTTTGGTGCAACTCTTACAATAAAGCCTCCAGAGGCAATTTAAACATCACAATCAGGGTGCAATTGCTAACAAATTTTGTTTCCAATTCTCTCGCTTTCTAGACGTCTCACGGGCCATTCTGATGCTTTTCCATGACCAGCTGGACATTCTAAACAAGTACGTATAGTTAAGATTTTACTAGAAAAAATTCAGATTTTTCATCGAAAAAGTGCCAAAGGGGGGACCATTAGAAGATTTGAAGTTTTTTGAGAAAAATCCAACCACGCAAATCTTGACGTATGACACACTTTTCTGGGGTAGAATTATACACTGAATCAGGAAATGTCTTTCGTTTTGGTGCAACTCTTACAATAAAGCCTCCAGAGGCAATTTAAACATCACAATCAGGGTGCAATTGCTAACAAACTTTGTTTCCAATTCTCTCGCTTTCTAGACGTCTCACGGGCCATTCTGATGCTTTTCCATGACCAGCTGGACATTCTAAACAAGTACGTATAGTTAAGATTTTACTAGAAAAATTCAGATTTTTCATCGAAAAAGTGCCAAAGGGGGGACCATTGGAAGATTTGAAGTTTTTTGAGAAAAATCCAACCACGCAAATCTTGACGTAAGACACACTTTTCTGGGGTAGAATTATACACTGAATCAGGAAATGTCTTTCGTTTTGGTGCAACTCTTACAATAAATTCTCCAGAGGGAATTTAAACATATAGCCAGGGCGCAATTGCTAACAAACTTTGTTTCCAATTCTCTCGTTTTCTAGACGTCTCACGGGCCATTCTGATGCTTTTCCATGACCAGCTGGACATTCTAAACAAGTACGTATAGTTAAGATTTCACTAGAAAAAATTCAGATTTTTCATCGAAAAAGTGCCAAAGGGGGGACCATTGGAAGATTTGAAGTTTTTTGAGAAAAATCCAACCACGCAAATCTTGACGTATGACACACTTTTCTGGGGTAGAATTATACACTGAATCAGGAAATGTCTTTCGTTTTGGTGCAACTCTTACAATAAAGCCTCCAGAGGCAATTTAAACATCACAATCAGGGTGCAATTGCTAACAAATTTTGTTTCCAATTCTCTCGCTTTCTAGACGTCACACGGGCCATTCTGATGCTTTTCCATGACCAGCTGGACATTCTAAACAAGTACGTATAGTTAAGATTTTACTAGAAAAAATTCAGATTTTTCATCGAAAAAGTGCCAAAGGGGGGACCATTAGAAGATTTGAAGTTTTTTGAGAAAAATCCAACCACGCAAATCTTGACGTATGACACACTTTTCTGGGGTAGAATTATACACTGAATCAGGAAATGTCTTTCGTTTTGGTGCAACTCTTACAATAAAGCCTCCAGAGGCAATTTAAACATCACAATCAGGGCGCAATTTCTAAAAAACTTTGTTTCTAATTCTCTCGTTTTCTAGACGTCTCACGGGCCATTCTGATGCTTTTCCATGACCAGCTGGACATTCTAAACAAGTACGTATAGTTAAGATTTTACTAGAAAAAATTCAGATTTTTCATCGAAAAAGTGCCAAAGGGGGGACCATTGGAAGATTTGAAGTTTTTTGAGAAAAATCCAACCACGCAAATCTTGACGTATGACACACTTTTCTGGGGTAGAATTATACACTGAATCAGGAAATGTCTTTCGTTTTGGTACAACTCTTACAATAAATTCTCCAGAGGCAATTTAAACATCACAATCAGGGCGTAATTGCTAACAAACTTTGTTTCCAATTTTCTCGCTTTCTAGACGTCTCACGGGCCATTCTGATGCTTTTCCATGACCAGCTGGACATTCTAAACAAGTACGTATAGTTAAGATTTCACTAGAAAAAATTCATATTTTTCATCGAAAAAGTGCCAAAGGGGGGACCATTGGAAGATTTGAAGTTTTTTGAGAAAAATCCAACCACGCAAATCTTGACGTATGACACACTTTTCTGGGGTAGAATTATACACTGAATCAGGAAATGTCTTTCGTTTTGGTGCAACTCTTACAATAAATTCTCCAGAGGAATTTAAACATCACAATCAGGGCGCAATTTCTAACAAACTTTGTTTCTAATTCTCTCGTTTTCTAGACGTCTCACGGGCCATTCTGATGCTTTTCCATGACCAGCTGGACATTCTAAACAAGTACGTATAGTTAAGATTTTACTAGAAAAAATTCAGATTTTTCATCGAAAAAGTGCCAAAGGGGGGACCATTTGAAGATTTGAAGTTTTTGAGAAAAATCCAACCACGCAAATCTTGACGTATGACACACTTTTCTGGGGTAGAATTATACACTGAATCAGGAAATGTCTTTCGTTTTGGTGCAACTCTTACAATAAAGTACCAGAGGCAATTTAAACATCACAATCAGGGTGCAATTGCTAACAAACTTTGTTTCCAATTCTCTCGCTTTCTAGAAGTCTCACGGGCCATTCTGATGCTTTTCCATGACCAGCTGGACATTCTAAACAAGTACGTATAGTTAAGATTTTATTAGAAAAAATTCAGATTTTTCATCAAAAAAATTGCCAAAGGGGGACCGACCATTGGAAGATTTTAAGTTTTTTAAGAAAAATCCAAACACGCAAATCTTGACGTAAGGCACACTTTTCTGATGTAGAATTATACACTGAATCAGGAAATGTCTTTCGTTTTGGTGCAACTCTTACAATAAATTTTCCAGAGGGAATTTAAACATCACAATTAGGGCGCTATTTCTTACGAATTTTGTTTCTAATTCTCTCGTTTTCTAGACGTCACACGGGCCATTCTGATGCTATTCCGTGACCAGCTGGACATTGTAAACAAGTACGTATGGATAAGATGTTACTAGAAATAATTTAGATTTTTCATCAAAAAAGTGCAAAAGGGGGACCATTAGAAGATTTGAAGTTTTTTGCTAAAAATCCAACCACGCAAATCTTTACTTATGACACTTTTCTGGGGTAGAATTATACACTGAATCAGGAAATGTCTTTAGTTTTGGTGCAACTCTTTTAATAAATTCTCCAGAGGGAATTTGAACATCACAATCAGGGCGCAATTTCAAAAAAATTTTCTTCTAATTCTCTCGTTGTTTAGACGTCTCACGGGCCATTCTCATGCTTTTCCATGACCAGCTGGACGTTCTAAACAAGTACGTATAATTAAGATTTCACTAAAAAATTTCAGATTTTTCATTGAAAAGTGCCAATGGGGGGACCATTGGAAGATTTGAAGTTTTTTGAGAAAAATCCAACCAAGCAAATCTTGACGTATGACACACTTTTCTGGGGTAGAATTATACACTGAATCAGGAAATGTCTTTCGTTTTGTTGCAACTCTTACAATAAATTCTCCAGAAGAAATTTAAACATCACAATCAGGGCGAATTTGCTAAAAACTTTGTTTCCAAATTTCTCGATTTCTAGACATCTCACGGGCTATTCTTTTGCTTTTTCATGGCCAGCTGGACATTCTAAACAAGTACGTATAGTTAAGAGTTCACTAGACAAAATTCAGATTTTTCATCAAAAAAATGCCAAAGGGGGGACCATTGGAAAATTTTAAGTTTTTTAAGAAAAATCCAACTACACATATCTTGACGTAAGACACACTTTTCTGGAGTAGAATTATACACTGAATCAGCAAATGTCTTTCGTTTTGGTGTAACCCTTACAATAAATTCTCCAGAGGGAATTTAAACATCACAATCAGGGAGCAATTTCTAACAAATATTGTTTCTAATTCTCTCGTTTTCTAGACGTCTCAAGGGCTATTCCAACGCTTTTCCATGACCAGTTGGACGTTCTAAACAAGTAATTATAATTAAAATTTCACTAGAAAAAATTCAGATTTTTCATTGAAAAATGCCAAAGGGGGGACCATTGGAATATCTAAAGTTTTTTGAGAAAAATCCAACCACGCAAATCTTGAAGCTGATGACACATTTTTTATGGGGTAGAATTATACACAATCAGCGAAATGTCCTTTCGTTTTGGTGCCACACGAAGATAAAGCCTCCAGAGGGAAATTTAAACATCACAATAAAGGGGTGCAATTGCTAACAAACTTTGTTTTCAATCTCCTCGCTTTCAAGACGTCCTCACGGGCCATTCTGATGCTTTTCATGACCAGCTGGACATTCTAAACAAGTACGATAATAGTTAAGGATTCACTAGAAAAAATTCAGATTTTCATCGAAAAAGTGCCTAACGGGACCATTAGAAGATTTGAAGTTTTTTGCTAAAAATCCAACCACGCAAATCTTTACTATAATGACTCTACAAACTTTTTCTGGAGAAATTAACACTGAATCAGGAAATGTCTTTCGTTTTGGTGCAACCTTACAATAAAGCCTCCAAGGCAAATTTAAAAATCAAATCGGGTGCAATTGCTAACAAATTTTTTTTTCCAATTCCCCTCGCTTTCTTGAGGTCTCATGGGCCATTCTGATGCTATTCCATGACCAGCTGGACATTCTAAACAAGTACGTATAGGATTTTACTAGAAAAAATTTAGATTTTTCATCGAAAAATTTCAAAAGGGGGACTATTAGAAGATTTGAAGTTTTTTGCTAAAAATCCAACAACGCAAATTTTCACATATGACACACTTTTCTGGGGTAAAATTGTACACTGAATCAGGAAATGTCTTTTGTTTTGGTGCAACTCTTATAATAAAGCCTCCAGTGGCAATTTAAACATCACAATCAGGGCGCAATTTCTAAATAACTTTGTTTCTAATTCTCCTCGTTTCTAGACGTCTCACGGGCCATTCCGATGCTTTTCCATGACCAGCTGGACAATCTAAAAAAGTACGTATGGTTAAGATTTATCTAGAAAAAATTCAGATTTTTCATCGAAAAAGTGCTAAAGAGTTGCCCATTAGAAGATTTGAAGTTTTTTGAGAAAAATCCAACCACGCAAATCTTTCACGTATGACACACTTTTCTGGGGTAGAATTTTTACACTGAATCTGGAAATGTCTTTCGTTTTGGGTGCAACATTTACAATAAATTCTCCAGGGGGAATATTAACATCACAATCAGGGCGCAATTACAAAGATTTTTGTTCTAATTATCTCGTTGTTTAGAAGTCTCACGGGCCATTCTGATGCTTTTCCATGACCAGCTGGACATTCTAAACAAGTACGTATAGTTAAGATTTCACCAAAAAAATTTGAGATTTTTCATCGAAAAAGTGCCAAAGGGGGACCATTGGAAGATTTTAAGTTTTTTGAGAAAAATCCAAACACGCAAATCTTGACGTAAGGCACTTTTTTCTGAAGTAGAATTATACACTGAATCAGGAAATGTCTTTCGTTTTGGTGCAACTCTTACAATAAATTCTCCAGAGGGAATTTAAACATCACAATTAAGGCGCAATTTCTAACGAATTTTGTTTCTAATTCTCTTCGTTGTCTAGACGTCTCACGGGCCATTCTGATGCTATTCCATGACCAGCTGGACATTGTAAACAGGTACGTATGGTTAAGATGTTACTATAAATAATTTTGATTTTTTCATCAAAAAAAGTGCAAAAGGGGGACCATTAGAAGATTTAAAGTTTTTTGCTAAAATCCAACCACGCAAATCTTTACATATGACACTTTTCTGAGGTAGAATTATACACTGAATCAGGAAATGTCTTTTGTTTTGGTGCAACTCTCACTAAAAAAGCTCCAAAGGCAATTTAAACAGCACAATCAGGTGCAATTGCTAACAAAACTTTGTTTCCAATTCTCTCGATTTCTAAAGGTCTCATGGGCTATTCTGATTCTTTTCCACGACCAGCTAGACATTCTAAATTAGTTCGTATAGTTAAGATTTTATTAGAAAAAATTCAGATTTTTCATCGAAAAAGTGCCAAAGGGGGACCATTGTAAGATTTGACGTTTTTTGAGAAAAATCCAACCACGTAAATCTTCACGTATGACATACTTTTCTGGGGGTAGAATTTTACACTGAATCAGGAAATGTCTTTTATTTTGGTGCAACTCTTACAATAAAGCCTCCAGAGAGAATTTAAACATCACAATCAGGGCGCAATTTCTAAAAAACTTTGTTTCTAATTCTCTCGTTTTCTAGACGACTCACGGGCTATTCTGATGCTTTTCCATGACCAGCTGAACATTCTAAACAAGTACGTATAGTTAAGATTTCACTAGAAAAATATTCAGTTATTTCATTGAAAAAGTGCTAAAGGGGGGGCCAATGGAAAATTTGAAGTTTTTTGATATAAATCCAACCACGCAAATCTTGACGTATGACAAACTTTTCTGGAGTAGAATTATACACTGAATCAGGAAATGTCTTTCGTTTTGGTGCAACTCTTACAATAAAGCCTCCAGAGGCAATTTTAACATCACAATCAGGGTGCAATTGCTAACAAATTTTGTTTCCAATTCTCTCGCTTCCTTGAGGTCTCACGGGCCATTCTGATGCTATTCCATGACCAGCTGGACATTCTAAACAAGTACGTATAGGATTTTACTAGAAAAATATTTAGATTTTTCATCGAAAAATTTCAAAAGGGGAACCATTAGAAGATTTGAAGTTTTTTGCTAAAAATCCAACCACGCAAATCTTCACATATGACACACTTTTCTGGGGTAAAATTTTACACTGAATCAGGAAATGTCTTTTGTTTTGGTGCAACTCTTATAATAAAGCCTCCAGTGGCAATTTAAACATCACAATCAGGGCGCAATTTCTAAATAACTTTGTTTCTAATTCTCTCGTTTTCTAGACGTCTCACGGGCCATTCCGATGCTTTTCCATGACTAGCTGGACAATCTAAACAAGTACGTATGGTTAAGATTTATCTAGAAAAAATTCAGATTTTTCATCGAAAAAGTGCTAAAGAGTTGCCCATTAGAAGAATTGAAGTTTTTTGAGAAAAAACCAACCACGCAAATCTTCACGTATGACACACTTTTCTGGGGTAGAATTTTACACTGAATCTGGAAATGTCTTTCGTTTTGGTGCAACTTTTACAATAAATTCTCCAGAGGGAATATTAACATCACAATCAGGGCGCAATTACAAAGATTTTTGTTCTAATTCTCTCGTTGTTTAGACGTCTCACGGACCATTCTGATGCTTTCCATGACCAGCTGGACATTCTAAACAAGTACGTATAGTTAAGATTTCACTAAAAAAAATATCAGATTTTTCATCAAAAAAGTGCCAAAGGGGGACCATTGGAAGATTTTAAGTTTTTAAAAAAAATCCAAACACGCAAATCTTGACGTAAGGCACTTTTTTCTGAATTAGAATTATACACTGAATCAGGAAATGTCTTTCGTTTTGGTGCAACTCTTACAATAAATTCTCCAGAGGAAATTTAAACATCACAATTAGGGCGCGATTTCTAACGAATTTTGTTTCTAATTCTCTAGTTTTCTAGACGTCTCACGGGCCATTCTGATGCTATTCCATGACCAGCTGGACATTGTAAACAGGTACGTATGGTTAAGATGTTACTATAAATAATTTTAATTTTTCATCAAAAAAGTGCAAAAGGGGGGACCATTAGAAGATTTGAAGTTTTTTTGCTAAAAATCCAACCACGCAAATCTTTACATATGACACTTTTCTGGGGTAGAATTATACACTGAATCAGGAAATGTCTTTTGTTTTGATGCAACTCTCACTAAAAAAGCTCCAAAGGCAATTTAAACAGCACAATCAGGGTGCAATTGCTAACAAACTTTGTTTCCAATTCTCTCAATTTCTAAAGGTCTCACGGGCTATTCTGATTCTTTTCCACGACCAGCTAGACATTCTAAATTAGTTCGTATAGTTAAGATTTTATTAGAAAAAAATCAGATTTTTCATCGAAAAAGTGCCAAAGGGGGACCGACCATTGGAAGATTTTAAGTTTTTTAAGAAAAATCCAAACACGCAAATCTTGACGTAAGGCACACTTTTCTGATGTAGAATTATACACTGAATCAGGAAATGTCTTTCGTTTTGGTGCAACTCTTACAATAAATTTTCCAGAGGGAATTTAAACATCACAATTAGGGAGCAATTTCTTACGAATTTTGTTTCTAATTCTCTCGTTTTCTAGACGTCACACGGGCCATTCTGATGCTATTCCGTGACCAGCTGGACATTGTAAACAAGTACGTATGGTTAAGATGTTACTAGAAATAATTTAGATTTTTCATCAAAAAAGTGCAAAAGGGGGACCATTAAAAGATTTGAAGTTTTTTGCTAAAAATCCAACCACGCAAATCTTTACTTATGACACTTTTCTGGGGTAGAATTATACACTGAATCAGGAAATGTCCTTTAGTTTTGGTGCAACTCTTTTGATAAATTCTCCAGAGGGAATTTGAACATCACAATCAGGGCGCAATTTCAAAAAAATTTTCTTCTAATTCTCTCGTTGTTTAGACGTCTCACGGGCCATTCTCATGCTTTTCCATGACCAGCTGGACGTTCTAAACAAGTACGTATAATTAAGATTTCACTAAAAAAATTTCAGATTTTTCATTGAAAAGTGCCAATGGGGGGGACCATTGGAATATTTGAAGTTTTTTGAGAAAAATCCAACCAAGCAAATCTTGACGTATGACACACTTTTCTGGGGTAGAATTATACACTGAATTAGGAAATGTCTTTCGTTTTGTTGCAACTCTTACAATAAATTCTCCAGAAGAAATTTAAACATCACAATCAGGGCGAATTTGCTAAAAACTTTGTTTCCAAATTTCTCGATTTCTAGACATCTCACGGGCTATTCTTTTGCTTTTTCATGACCAGCTGGACATTCTAAACAAGTACGTATAGTTAAGAGTTCACTAGACAAAATTCAGATTTTTCATCGAAAAAATGCCAAAGGGGGGACCATTGGAAAATTTTAAGTTTTTTAAGAAAAATCCAACTACACATATGTTGACGTAAGACACACTTTTCTGGAGTAGAATTATACACTGAATCAGCAAATGTCTTTCGTTTTGGTGTAACCCTTACAATAAATTCTCCAGAGGGAATTTAAACATCACAATCAGGGAGCAATTTCTAACAAATATTGTTTCTAATTCTCTCGTTTTCTAGACGTCTCAAGGGCTATTCCTACGCTTTTCCATGACCAGTTGGACGTTCTAAACAAGTAATTATAATTAAAATTTCACTAGAAAAAATTCAGAATTTTCATTGAAAAATGCCAAAGGGGGGACCATTGGAATATCTGAAGTTTTTTGAGAAAAATCCAACCACGCAAATCTTGAAGTATGACACATTTTTATGGAGTAGAATTATACACTAAATCAGGAAATGTCTTTCGTTTTGGTGCAACACATAGAATAAAGCCTCCAGAGGGAATTTAAACATCACAATTAGGGTGCAATTGCTAACAAACTTTGTTTTCAATTCTCTCGCTTTCTAGACGTCTCACGGGCCATTCTGATGCTTTTCAATGACCAGCTGGACATTCTAAACAAGTACGTATAGTTAAGATTTCACTAGAAAAAATTCAGATTTTTCATCGAAAAAGTGCCTAAGGGGGACCATTAGAAGATTTGAAGTTTTTTGCTAAAAATCCAACCACGCAAATCTTTACATATGACACTTTTCTGGGGTAGAATTATACACTGAATCAGGAAATGTCTTTCGTTTTGGTGCAACTCTTACAATAAATTCTCCAGAGGGAATTTAAACATCACAATCAGGGCGCAATTTCAAAAAATTTTTGTTCTAATTCTCTCGTTGTCTAGACGTCTAACGGGCCATTCTGATGCTTTTCCATGACCAGCTGGACATTCTAAACATTTAAGTATAGTTAAGATTTCACTAGAAAAATTCAGATTTTTTATCGAAAAAGTGCCAAAGGGGGGACCATTGGAAGATTTGACGTTTTTTGCTAAAAATCCAACCACGCAAATCTTTACATATGACACTTTTCTGGGGTAGAATTATACACTGAATCAGGAAATGTCTTTTGTTTTGATGCAACTCTCACAAAAAAACCTCCAAAGGATATTTAAACAGCACAATCAGGGTGCAATTGCTAACAAACTTTGTTTCCAATTCTTTCAATTTCTAAAGGTCTCACGGGCTATTCTGATTCTTTTCCACGATCAGCTAGACATTCTAAATTAGTTCGTATAGTTAAGATTTTATTAGAAAAAATTTAGATTTTTCATCGAAACAGTGCCAAAGGGGGACCATTGGAATATTTGAAGTTTTTTGAGAAAAATCCAAACACGCAAATTCTGACGTAAGGCAAACTTTTCTGAGGTAGAATTATAAACTGAATCAGGAAATGTCTTTCGTTTTGGTGCAACTCTTACAATCAATTCTCCAGAGGGAATATTAACATCACAATCAGGGCGCAATTACAAAGATTTTTGTTCTAATTATCTCGTTGTTTAGAAGTCTCACGGGCCATTCTGATGCTTTTCCATGACCAGCTGGACATTCTAAACAAGTATGTATAGTTAAGATTTCACTAAAAAAATTTCAGATTTTTCATCGAAAAAGTGCCAAAGGGGGACCATTGGAAGATTTTAAGTTTTTTGAGAAAATCCAAACACGCAAATCTTGACGTAAGGCACTTTTTTCTGAAGTAGAATTATACACTGAATCAGGAAATGTCTTTCGTTTTGGTGCAACTCTTACAATAAATTCTCCAGAGGAAATTTAAACATCACAATTAGGGCGCAATTTCTAACGAATTTTGTTTCTAATTCTCTCGTTTTCTAGACGTCTCACGGGCCATTCTGATGCTATTCCATGACCAGCTGGACATTGTAAACAGGTACGTATGGTTAAGATGTTACTATAAATAATTTTAATTTTTCATCAAAAAAGTGCAAAAGGGGGGACCATTAGAAGATTTGAAGTTTTTGCTAAAAATCCAACCACGCAAATCTTTACATATGACACTTTTCTGGGGTAGAATTATACACTGAATCAGGAAATGTCTTTTGTTTTGATGCAACTCTCACTAAAAAAGCTCCAAAGGCAATTTAAACAGCACAATCAGGGTGCACATGCTAACAAACTTTGTTTCCAATTTTCTCAATTTCTAAAGGTCTCACGGGCTATTCTGATTCTTTTCCACGACCAGCTAGACATTCTAAATTAGTTCGTATAGTTAAGATTTTATTAGAAAAAATTCAGATTTTTCATCGAAAAAGTGCCAAAGGGGGACCATTGTAAGATTTGACGTTTTTTGAGAAAAATCCAACCACGTAAATCTTCACGTATGACATACTTTTCTGGGGTAGAATTTTACACTGAATCAGGAAATGTCTTTTATTTTGGTGCAACTCTTACAATAAAGCCTCCAGAGGAAATTTAAATATCACAATCAGGGCGCAATTTCTAAAAAACTTTGTTTCTAATTCTCTCGTTTTCTAGACGACTCACGGGCTATTCTGATGCTTTTCCATGACCAGCTGAACATTCTAAACAAGTACGTATAGTTAAGATTTCACTAGAAAAAATTCAGTTATTTCATTGAAAAAGTGCTAAAGGGGGACCAATGGAAAATTTGATATAAAGTTTTTTGATATAAATCCAACCACGCAAATCTTGACGTATCACACACAACTCTTTGGTAGAATTATACACTGAATCAGGAAATGTCTTTCGTTTTGGTGTAACTCTTACAATAAAGCCTCCAGAGGCAATTTAAACATCACAATCAGGGTGCAATTGCTAACAAAATTTGTTTCTAATTCTCACACTTTCTTGAGGTCTCACGGGCCATTCTGATGCTATTCCATGACCAGCTGGACATTCTAAACAAGTACGTATAGTTAAGATTTTACTAGAAAAAAATTTAGATTTTTCATCGAAAATGTGCAAAAGGGGACCCATTAGAAGATTTGAAGTTTTTTGAGAAAAATCCAACCACGCAAATCTTCACGTATGACACACTTTTCTGGGTTAGAATTTTACACTGAATCAGGAAATGTCTTTCGTTTTGGTGCAACTTTTACAATAAATTCTCCAGAGGGAATTTAAACATCACAATCAGGGCGCAATTTCAAAAAAAATTTGTTCTAATTCTCTCGTTGTTTAGACGTCTCACGGACCATTCTGATGCTTTTCCATGACCAGCTGGACATTCTAAACAAGTACGTATAGTTAAGATTTCACTAAAAAAATTTCAGATTTTTCATCGAAAAAGTGCCTAAGGGGGACCATTAGAAGATTTGAAGTTTTTTGCTAAAAATCCAACCACGCAAATCTTTACATATGACACTTTTCTGGGGTAGAATTATACACTGAATCAGGAAATGTCTTTTGTTTTGATGCAACTCTCACTAAAAAAGCTCCAAAGGCAATTTAAACAGCACAATCAGGGTGCATTTGCTAACAAACTTTGTTTCCAATTCTCTCAATTTCTAAAGGTCTCACGGGCTATTCTGATTCTTTTCCATGACCAGCTGGACATTCTAAACAAGTACGTATAGTTAAGATTTCACTAGAAAAAATTCAGATTTTTCATCGAAAAAATGCCAAAGGGGGGACCATTGGAAAATTTTAAGTTTTTTGAGAAAAATCCAACTACACATATCTTGACGTAAGACACACTTTTCTGGAGTAGAATTATACACTGAATCAGCAAATGTCTTTCGTTTTGGTGTAACCCTTACAATAAATTCTCCAGAGGGAATTTAAACATCACAATCAGGGAGCAATTTCTAACAAATATTGTTTCTAATTCTCTCGTTTTCTAGACGTCTCAAGGGCTATTCCTACGCTTTTCCATGACCAGTTGGACATTCTAAACAAGTAATTATAATTAAAATTTCACTAGAAAAAATTCAGATTTTTCATTGAAAAATGCCAAAGGGGGGACCATTGGAATATCTGAAGTTTTTTGAGAAAAATCCAACCACGCAAATCTTGAAGTATGACACATTTTTATGGGGAAGAATTATACACTAAATCAGGAAATATCTTTCGTTTTGGTGCAACACATAGAATAAAGCCTCCAGAGGGAATTTAAACATCACAATTAGGGTGCAATTGCTAACAAACTTTGTTTCCAATTCTCTCGCTTTCTAGACGTCTCACGGGCCATTCTGATGCTTTTCCATGACCAGCTGGACATTCTAAACAAGTACGTATAGTTAAGATTTCACTAGAAAAAATTCAGATTTTTCATCGAAAAAGTGCCAAAGGGGGACCATTAGAAGATTTGAAGTTTTTTGCTAAAAATCCAACCACGCAAATCTTTACATATGACACTTTTCTGGGGTAGAATTATACACTGAATCAGGAAATGTCTTTTGTTTTGATGCAACTCTCACTAAAAAAGCTCCAAAGGCAATTTAAACAGCACAATCAGGGTGCATTTGCTAACAAACTTTGTTTCCAATTCTCTCAATTCCTAAAGGTCTCACGGGCTATTCTGATTCTTTTCCACGACCAGCTAGACATTCTAAATTAGTTCGTATAGTTAAGATTTTAATAGAAAAAATTCAGATTTTTCATCGAAAAAGTGCCAAAGGGGGACCATTGGAAGATTTGACGTTTTTTGAGAAAAATCCAACCACGTAAATCTTCACGTATGACATACTTTTCTGGGGTAAAATTTTACACTGAATCAGGAAATGTCTTTTATTTTGGTGCAACTCTTACAATAAATTCTCCAGAGGAAATTTAAATATCACAATCAGGGCGCAATTTCTAAAAAACTTTGTTTCCAATTCTCTCGTTTTCTAGACGTCTCACGGGCTATTCTGATGCTTTTCCATGACCAGCTGGACATTCTAAACAAGTACGTATAGTTAAGATTTCACTAGAAAAAATTCAGTTTTTTAATTGAAAAAGTGCTAAAGGGGGGACCATTGGAAGTTTTGAAGTTTTTTAAAAAAAATCCAACAACGCAAATCTTCACGTATGACACACTTTTCTGGGGTAGAATTATACACTTAATCAGAAAATGTCTTTCGTTTTGGTGCAACTTATACAATAAATTCTTCAGAGGCAATTTAAACATCACAATCAGGTTGCAATTTCTAACAAACTTAGTTTCCAATTATCTCGCTTTCTAGACGTCTCACGGGCCATTTTGATGCTTTTCCATGACCAGCTGGACATTCTAAACAAGTACGTATAATTAAGAATTTACTAGAAAAAATTCAGATTTTTCATCAAAATAGTGCCAAAGGGGGGACCATTGGAATATTTGAAGTTTTTTGAGAAAAATCCAACCACGCAAATCTTGACGTAAGACACACTTTTCTGAAGTAGAATTATACACTAAGTCAGGAAATGTCTTTCGTTTTGGTGCAACTCTTACAATAAATTCTCCAGAGGGAAATTAAACATCACAATCAGGGCGCAATTTCTAACGAATTTTGTTTCTAATTCTTTCGTTTTCTAGACGTCTCACGGGCCATTCCGATGCTATTCTATGACCAGCTGGACTTTCTAAACAAGTACGTATGGTAAGATTTTACTAAAAAAATTTAGAATTTTCATCAAAAAAGTGCAAATGGGGGACCATTAGAAGATTTGAAGTTTTTTGCTAAGAATCCAACCACGCAAATCTTGACATATGACACACTTTTCTGGGGTAGAATTATACACTGAATCAGGAAATGTCGTTTGTTTTGGTGCTACTCTTACAATAAAGCCTCCAGAGGCAATTTAAACATCACAATCAGGGCAAAATTGCTAATATACTTTGTTTCCTATTCTCTTGCTTTCTAGACGTCTCACGTGCAATTCTGATGCTTTTTCATTACTAGCTGGCCTTTCTAAACAAGTAAGTATTGGTAAGATTTCAATATAAAAAATTCAGATATTTCATCAGAAAGTGCCAAAGGGGGGGCCATTAGAAAATTTAAGGTTTTTTGCTAAAAATCCAACCACGCAAATCTTCACATATGACACACTTTTCTCGGGTAAAATTTTAAACTGAATCAGGAAATGTCTTTTGTTTTGGTGCAACTCTTACAATAAAGCCTCCAGAGGAAATTTAAACATCACAATCAGGGCGCAATTTCTAAAAAACTTTGTTTCTAATTCTCTCGTTTCTAGACGTCTCACGGGCCATTCTGATGCTTTTCCATGACCAGCTGGATAATCTAAACAAGTACGTATGGTTAAGATTCATCTAGGAAAAATTCAGATTTTTCATCGAAAAAGTGCCAAAGGGGGGACCATTAGAAGATTTGAAGTTTTTTGAGAAAAATCCAACCACGCAAATCTTCACGTATGACACACTTTTCTGGGGTAGAATTTTACACTGAATTAGAAAATGTCTTTCGTTTTGTTGCAACTTTTACAATAAATTCTCCAGAAGAAATTTAAACATCACAATCAGGGCGAATTTGCTAAAAACTTTGTTTCCAATTCTCTCGATTTCTAGACATCTCACGGGCTATTCTTTTGCTTTTCCATGACCAGCTGGACATTCTAAACAAGTACGTATAGTTAAGAGTTCACTAGACAAAATTCAGATTTTTCATCGAAAAAATGCCAAAGGGGGGACCATTGGAAAATTTTAAGTTTTTTGAGAAAAATCCAACTACACATATCTTGACGTAAGACACACTTTTCTTGAGTAGAATTATACACTGAATCAGCAAATGTCTTTCGTTTTGGTGCAACCCTTACAATAAATTCTCCAGAGGGAATTTAAACATCACAATCAGGGAGCAATTTCTAACAAATATTGTTTCTAATTCTCTCGTTTTTTAGACGTCTCAAGGGCTATTCCTACGCTTTTCCATGACCAGTTGGACAATCTAAACAAGTAATTATAATTAAAATTTCACTAGAAAAAATTCAGATTTTTCATTGAAAAATGCCAAAGGGGGGACCATTTGAAGATTTGAAGTTTTTTGAGAAAAATCCAAACACGCAAATCTTGACGTAAGGCACACTTTTCTGAAGTAGAATTATACACTGAATTAGGAAATGTCTTTCGTTTTGGTGCAACTCTTACAATAAATTCTCCAGAGGAAATTTAAACATCACAATCAGGGCGCAATTTCTAACGAATTTTGTTTCTAATTCTCTCGTTTTCTAGACGTCTCACAGGCCATTCTGATGCTATTCCTTGACCAGCTGGACATTCTAAACAAGTACGTATAGTTAAGATTTTACTAGAAAAAATTTAGTTTTTTCATCAAAAAAAAGCAAAAGGGGGACCAATAGAAGATTTGAAGTTTTTTGCTAAGAATCCAACCACGCAAATCTTGACATATGACACACTTTTCTGGAGTAGACTTTTACACTGAATCAGGAAATGTCTTTTGTTTTATTGCAACTCTTACAATAAAGCTTCCAGAGGAAATTTAAACATCACAATCAGGGCGCAGTTTCTAAATAACTTTGTTTCTAATTCTCTCGCTTTCTAGACGTCTCACGTGCAATTCTAATGCTTTTTTATTACTAGCTGGCCTTTCTAAACAAGTACGTATTGGTAAGATTTCAATATAAAAAATTCAGATATTTCATCAAAAAAGTGCCAAAGGGGGGGGCATTAGAAGATTTGAAGTTTTTTGCTAAAAATTTAACCACGCAAATCTTCACATAAGACACATTTTTCTGGGGTAAAATTTTACACTGAATCAGAAAATGTCTTTTGTTTTATTGCAACTCTTACAATAAAGCCTCCAGAGGAAATTTAAACATCACAATCAGGGCGCAATTTCTAAATAACTTTGTTTCTAATTCTCTCGTTTTCTAGACGTCTCACGGGCCATTCTGATGCTTTTCCATGACCAGCTGGACAATCTAAACAAGTACGTATGGTTAAGATTCATCTAGAAATAATTCAGATTTTTCATCCAAAAAGTGCCAAAGGGGGGGGACCATTAGAAGATTTGAAGTTTTTTGAGAAAAATCCAACCACGCAAATCTTGACGTATGACACACATTTCTGGGGTAGAATTATACACTGAATCAGGAAATGTCTTTCGTTTTGGTGCAACTTTTACAATAAATTCTCCAGAGGGAATTTAAATATCACAATCAGGGCGCAATTTCTAAAAAACTTTGTTTCTAATTCTCTCGTTTTCTAGACGTCTCACGGGCTATTCTGATGCTTTTCCATGACCAGCTGGACATTCTAAACAAGTACGTATAGTTAAGATTTCACTAGAAAAAAATCTGTTATATCATTGAAAAAGTGCTAAAGGGGGGACCAATGGAAATTTTGAAGTTTTTTATATAAATCCAACCACGCAAATCTGGACGTATGACACACATTTCTGGGGTAGAATTATACACTGAATCAGGAAATGTCTTTCGTTTAGGTGCAACTCTTACAATAAATTCTCCAGAGGGAATTTTAACATCACAATCAGGGCGCAATTACAAAAATTTTTTGTTCTAATTCTCTCGTTGTTTAGACTTCTCACGGGCCATTCTGATGCTTTTCCATGACCAGCTGGACATTCTAAACAAGTAAGTATAGTTAAGATTTCACTAGAAATATTCAGATTGCGAAGTCACGTGCAGATTCACGTAAAGTCTTAAGATGAATGTTTCAATCTTCCTCCTACCCTAATTATTCCATGCTCATCCAAGAAAGGTGAAAGCTGCTGTATTTTAAGAGAGCATATTTTGTTTTGTTGTAGTAACTTAATATCTTCAGAAAACTTTTCTTTTTGAAGCAATTTAAATAACCTAAGTTTCGATGTTTTCAATTCTAAAGTAGTCAATGGTCCGTTCTTATTTTCTTTGTGCATTAGAATAGCAGAAAAGCGTAAGACGTAAGCAAGAACTCTTAGTAGTTTAGTCCACGAAGAAAATCTGTAAACAAAGTTTAGTGGAAGTGTTTCTTCTTTAGAAGAGATTAATACAGTTATTCCTTTCGGTTTTAATTCCTCAAGGCCATCCTTATGTATTGAAGTGAAGGATGATCCAGGCCAGCAAGTTGAGGTTTCTTGAAGCCAACTCGGTCCTTTCCACCAGAGAGGATGTTCCTTGAGTTCTTCAGGCATAATTCCTCTTGAGGCACAATCTGCTGATTTTCACCACTTTTAACATGAGGCCAAATTTGGGAGGGAATAAATTCTTGTATTTCGGCTACACGATTGGCAACATATGTATTCAGTCGGTAGGGAGGTGTCTGTAGCCAAGTAAGGACTATAGTAGAGTCGGACCAACCATAAGTATTTTGGATCGAGTAGTGAGGAGTCAAAAGTGAGAAACTGTAAGAAATTAATTTTGCCAACAAGTGGGCACCGAAGAGTCCAAGTCTGGGTAATGACACTTTTTTAAGAGGAGCTACACGAGTTTTAGAGATAAACTGGCGAACAACAATATTACCATTGTTTAATGAGCAATGGAGGTATATGACGGCACTGTAGCCATGTTCAAACGCATCCGAGAAACCATGCACTTCAATAGTACAATGGTTACTTAGGTGGAGAGATCTTGGAATGCGAATGTTAGATAAGGTGGATAACTGAGACGTGAACGAGCTCCAGACATTCATTATTTCAGAAGGTAAGATTTCGTCCCAAGTATATCCCTTTGTCCACAGCAACTGCATAAAGAGCTTTGCCCACATGGTAACTGGTGATAGAAATCTACAACGGTCATAACTAATTTTAGCAATTGCTGATAAGATACTTCTCTGTATGAAATATTGTAAGTTGTCGAGCTGAACATTAAAGAAAAATGTATCTAACGAAGGTGACCAATTGATACCAAGAATACTAAAATAAGGTTCATCAGATAAGCTTAAAAATTTAGGTACTTCATGTTGGTGAGTAGGAAAAGAATCTATCAGCTTCCTTGAATTCGATGTCCATTTTCTTAATTCAAAGCCACCCTTTTTTAGCAACATGATGAGCTGGGTCTGAAGACAAAAGGCTTTCTCTTCATCTTCATGACCGACGATGATGTCATCGACGTAAGTAGAGCTCCGAAGAACTTCTGCAGCTTGCGGGTAATCTGTTTTTTCATCTTCGGAGAGCTGTCGAAAAGTCCTCAGTGCCAAGAAAGGTGAGCAGTTCAATCCAAATGTGACTGTTGTTAATTGGTATGTCTTGACGGGATGATTTGTATCTTCTCGCCATAAAATGAGTTGATAACACTGGTCATCTGGATGAATACGTATTTGCCTGTACATTTGGCGGATATCACATGTGAATACAACATTATGACGCCTGAAATTAAAAACTATATCTACTATGTTGGTTTGTAATTTTTCTCCTGTCATTAGAATATCATTGAGAGACGCATTAGTTGAGATTTTGATTGAGGCATCAAAAACCGTTCTCAACTTGGTTGTGGAAGTGGATGATTTAAGTACATCATGGTGAGGAAGATAGTAATGAGATTAAGCTGTTAGAGGGACTTTCTCACAAAGGCTCATGTAACCTGAGCTTAAGTAGTTTGACGAGAAAAATGGAAACCGTTTTTAGCAAATTCGCCCTGATTGTGATGATTAAATTGCCTCTGGAGGCTTTATTGTAAGAGTTGCACAAAAATAAAAGACATTTCCTGATTCAGTGTAAAAGTCTACCCCAGAAAAGTGTGTCATATGTCAAGATTTGCGTGGTTGGAATCTTAGAAAAAAACTTCAAATCTTCTAATGGTCCCCCTTTTGCACTTTTTTAATGAAAAAACTAAATTTGTTCTAGTAAAATCTTAACCATACGTACTTGTTTAGAATGTCCAGCTGGTCATGGAATAGCATCTGAAAGGCCCGTGAGACGTCTAGAAAACGAGATAATTAGAAACAAAATTCGTTAGAAATTGCGCCCTGATTGTGATGTTTAAATTCCCTCTGGAGAATTTATTGTAAGAGTTGCACCAAAACGAAAGACATTTCCTGATTCAGTGTATAATTCTACCCAAGAAAAGTGTGTCATATGTGAAAATTTGCGTGGTTGGATTCTTAGCAAAAAACTTCAAATTTTCTAATGGTCCCCCATTTACACTTTTTTGATGAAAAATCTAAATTTTTTCTAGTAAAATCTTAACCATACGTACTTGTTTAGAATGTCCAGCTGGTGGCCCGTGAGACGTCTAGAATACGAGAGAATTAGAAACAAAATTCGTTAGAAATTGCGCCCTGATTGTGATGTTTAAATTCCCTCTGGAGAATTTATTGTAAGAGTTGCACCAAAACGAAAGACATTTCCTGATTCAGTGTATAATTCTACTTCAGAAAAGTGTGCCTTACGTCAAGATTTGCGTGTTTGGATTTGTCTCAAAAAACTTCAAATCTTCCAATGGTCCCCCCTTTGGCACTTTTTCGATGAAAAATCTGAAATTTTTTTAGCGAAATCTTAACTATACGTACTTGTTTGGGATGTCCAGCTGGTCATGGAAAAGCATCAGAATGGCCCGTTAGACGTCTAAACAACGAGAGAATTAGAACAAAAATCTTTTGTAATTGCGCCCGGATTGTGATGTTAAAATTCCCTCTGGAGAATTTATTGTAAGAGTTGCACCAAAACGAAAGACATTTCCTGATTCAGTGTAAAATTCTACCCCAGAAAAGTGTGTCATACGTGAAGATTTGCGTGGTTGGATTTTTCTCATAAACTTCAAATCTTCTAATGGTCCCCCCTTTAACACTTTTTCGATGAAAAATCTGAATTTTTTCTAGATGAATCTTAACCATACGTACTTGTTTAGAATGTCCAGCTGGTCATAGAAAAGCATCAGAATGGCCCGTGAGACGTCTATAAAACGAGAGAATTAGAAACAAAGTTATTTAGAAATTGCGCCCTGATTGTGATGTTTAAATTTCCTCTGGAGGCTTTATTGTAAGAGTTGCACCAAAACAAAAGACATTTCCTGATTCAGTGTAAAACTTTACACCAGAAAAGTGTGTCATATGTGAGGATTTGCGTGGTTGGATTTTTAACAAAAAACTTCAAATCTTCTTATGGCCCCCCCTTTGGCACTTTTTTGATGAAATATCTGAATTTTTTATATTGAAATCTTACCAATACGTACTTGTTTAGAAAGGCCAGCTAGTAATGAAAAAGCATCAGAATTGCACGTGAGACGTCTAGAAATCGAGAGAATAGGAAACAAAGTTAGTTAGCAAATTCGCCCTGATTGTGATGTTTAAATTGCCTCTGGAGGCTTTATTGTAAATGTTGCACCAAAACAAAAGACATTTCCTGATTCAGTGTATAATTCTACCCCAGAAAAGTGTGTCATATGTCAAGATTTGCGTGGTTGGATTCTTAGCAAAAAACTTCAAATCTTCTAATGGTCCCCCCTTTGCACTTTTTTGATGAAAAATCTAAATTTTTTCTAGTAAAATCTTAACTATACGTACTTGTTTAGAATGTCCAGCTGGTCATGAAAAGCATTAGAATGCCCGTGAGACGTCTAGAATACGAGAGAATTAGAAACAAAATTTGTTAGAAATTGCGCCCTGATTGTGATGTTTAAATTCCCTCTGGAGAATTTATTGTAAGAGTTGCACCAAAACGAAAGACATTTCCTGATTCAGTGTATAATTCTACTCCAGAAAAGTGTGTCTTACGTCAAGATTTGCGTGTTTGGATTTTTCTCAAAAAACTTCAAATCTTCCAATGGTCCCCCCTTTGGCACTTTTTCGATGAAAAATCTGAATTTTTTCTAGTGAAATCTTAACTATACGTACTTGTTTAGAATGTCCAGCTGGTCATGGAAAAGCATCAGAATAGCCCGTGAGACGTCTAGAAAACGAGAGAATTAGAAACAAAATTTTTTAGAAATTGCGCCCTGATTGTGATGTTTAAATTCCCTCTGGAGAATTTATTGTAAGAGTTGCACCAAAACGAAAGACATTTCCTGATTCAGTGTAAAATTCTACCCCAGAAAAGTGTGTCATACGTGAAGATTTGCGTGGTTGGATTTTTCTCAAAAAACTTCAAATCTTCTAATGGTCCCCCCTTTGGCACTTTTTCGATGAAAAATCTGAATTTTTTCTAGATAAATCTTAACCATACGTACTTGTTTAGAATGTCCAGCTGGTCATGGAAAAGCATCAGAATGGCCCGTGAGACGTCTAGAAAACGAGAGAATTAGAAACAAAGTTATTTAGAAATTGCGCCCTGATTGTGATGTTTAAATTTCCTCTGGAGGCTTTATTGTAAGAGTTGCACCAAAACAAAAGACATTTCCTGATTCAGTGTAAAATTTTACACCAGAAAAGTGTGTCATATGTGAAGATTTGCGTGGTTGGATTTTTAGCAAAAAACTTCAAATCTTCTAATGGCCCCCCCTTTGGCACTTTTTTGATAAAATATCTGAATTTTTTATATTAAAATCTTACAAATACGTACTTGTTTAGAAAGGCCAGCTAGTAATGAAAAAGCATCAGAATTGCACGTGAGACGTCTAGAAATCGAGAGAATAGGAAACAAAGTATATTAGCAATTTTGCCGTGATTATGATGTTTAAATTGCCTCTGGAGGCTTTATTGTAAATGTTGCACCAAAACAAACGACATTTCCTGATTCAATGTAAAAGTCTACCCCAAAAAAGTGTGTCATATGTCAAGATTTGCGTGGTTGGATTCTTAGCAAAAAACTTCAAATCTTCTAATGGTCCCCCCTTTGCACTTTTTTGATGAAAAATCTAAATTTTTTCTAGTAAAATCTTACCATACGTACTTGTTTAGAATGTCCAGCTGGTCATGGAATAGCATCAGAATGGCCCGTGAGACGTCTAGAAAACGAGAGAATTAGAAACAAAATTCGTTAGAAATTGCGCCCTGATTGTGATGTTTAAATTCCCTCTGGAGAATTTATTGTAAGAGTTGCACCAAAACGAAAGACATTTCCTGACTCAGTGTATAATTCTACTTCAGAAAAGTGTGTCTTACGTCAAGATTTGCGTGGTTGGATTTTTCTCAAAAAACTTCAAATCTTCCAATGGTCCCCCCTTTGGCACTTTTTCGATGAAAAATCTGAATTTTTTTCTAGTGAAATCTAATTATATGTACTTGTTTAGAATGTCCAGCTGGTCATGGAAAAACATCAAAATGGCCCGTGAGACGTCTAGAAAACGAGAGAATTAGAAACAATATTTGTTAGAAATTGCTCCCTGATTGTGATGTTTAAATTCCCTCTGGAGAATTTATTGTAAGGGTTGCACCAAAACGAAAGACATTTCCTGATTCATTGTATACTTCTACCCCAGAAAAGTGTGTTTTACGTCAAGATATGTATAGTTGGATTTTTCTCAAAAAACTTCAAATCTTCCAATGGTCCGTCCTTTGGCACTTTTTCGATGAAAAATCTGAATTTTTTCTAGTGAAATCTTAACTATACGTACTTGTTTAGAATGTCCAGCTGGTCATGGAAAAGCATCAGAATAGCCCATGAGACGTCTAGAAAACTAAAGAATTAGAAACAAAGTTTTTTAGAAATTGCTCCCTGATTGTGATATTTAAATTCTCTCTGGAGAATTTATTGTAAAAGTTGCACCAAAACGAAAGACATTTCCTGATTCAGTGTATAATTCTACCCCAGAAAAGTGTGTCATACGTCAAGATTTGCGTAGTTGGATTTTTCTCAAAAAACTTCAAATTTTCCAATGGTCCCCCCTTTGGCACTTTTTCGATGAAAAATCTGAATTTTTTCTAGTGAAATCTTAAGTATACGTACTTGTTTAGAATGTCCAGCTGGTCATGGAAAAGCATCAGAATGGCCCGTGAGACGTCTAGAAAACGAGAGAATTAGAAACAAAATTTGTTAGAAATTGCTCCCTGATTGTGATGTTTAAATTCCCTCTGGAGAATTTATTGTAAGGATTGCACCAAAACGAAAGACATTTGCTGATTTAGTGTATAATTCTACCCCAGAAAAGTGTGTCTTACGTCAAGATATGTGTAGTTGGATTTTTTTTTAAAAACTTCAAATTTTCCAATGGTCCCCCTTTGGCATTTTTTCGATGAAAAATCTGAATTTTGTCTAGTGAAATCTTATCTATACGTACTTGTTTAGAATGTCCAGCTGGTCATGGAAAAGCAAAAGAATAGCCCGTGAGATGTTTAGAAATCGAGAGAATTGGAAACAAAGTTTTTAGCAAATTCGCCCTGACTGTGATGTTTAAATTTCTTCTGGAGAATTTATTGTATAAGTTGCACCAAAACGAAAGACATTTCCTAACTCAGTGTATAATTCTACTTCAGAAAAGTGTGTCTTACGTCAAGATTTGCGTGGTTGGATTTTTCTCAAAAAACTTCAAATCTTCCAATAGTCCCCCTTTGGACACTTTTTCGATGAAAAATCTAAATTTTTTCTAGTAAAATTTAATTATACGTACTTGTTTAGAATGTCCAGCTGGTCATGGAAAAGCAAAAGAATAGCCCGTGAGATGTCTAGAAATCGAGAGAATTGGAAACAAAGTTTTTAGCAAATTCGCCCTGATTGTGATGTTTAAATTTCTTCTAGAGAATTTATTGTATAAGTTGCACCAAAACGAAAGACATTTGCTGATTTAGTGTATAATTCTACCCCAGAAAAGTGTGTCTTACGTCAAGATATGTGTAGTTGGATTTTTTTCAAAAAACTTTAAATTTTCCAATGGTCCCCCCTTTGGCATTTTTTCGATGAAAAATCTGAATTTTGTCTAGTGAAATCTTAACTATACGTACTTCTTTAGAATGTCCAGCTGGTCATGGAAAAGCAAAAGAATAGCCTGTGAGATGTCTAGAAATCGAGAGAATTGGAAACAAAGTTTTTAGCAAATTCGCCCTGATTTTGATGGTTAAATTTCTTCTGGAGAATTTATTGTAAGAGTTGCAACAAAACGAAAGACATTTCCTGATTCAGTGTATAATTCTACGCCAGAAAAGTGTTTCATACTTCAAGATTTGCGTGGTTGGATTTTTCTCAAAAAACTTCAAATCATCCAATGGTCCCCCCTTTGGCACTTTTCGATGAAAAATCTGAAATTTTTTTAGTGAAATCTTAACTATACGTACTTGTTTAGAATGTCCAGCTGGTCATGGAAAAGCATGAGAATGGCCCGTGAGACGTCTAAACAACGAGAGAATTAGAACAAAATTTTTTTGAAATTGCGCCCTGATTGTGATGTTTAAATTGCCTCTGGAGGCTTTATTGTAAGAGTTCCTACTGATTCCACTAGACTAGACTTCCTACTGACGACGAAAAATACACGTCCTTTACAAACTACACACTAACACACAAAGTCCCCTTCACTATTTATTGCAATTTTGAATCTTTTATTGTTCCGATCGACACAGCACACAATAATCCATTTACGTCACACACGACAAACACTGCCCATCACGTCCCCTCTGGTTTTTGTTACGTAATTATTGACAGTAATGGCAAACCAGTAAAACAACCTAAAGTCTATAGTGGCCCCGATGTTGTTGATAATTTTCTAAATTGTTTGATTGAGGAGTCTAAAGAGCTCTTACCTATTATTCATAAAAACATTCCTATTAAAATGTCTCCGCAAGACAAAATTATTTTCCAAAATGCTACCACCTGTCACCTTTGTCAAAAACCTTTAGACGGAGACAAAGTAGCTAATCATAATCACCTAACGGGCGAGTTCTTGGGACCCGCCCACAATTCATGCAATCTAAATTATAAAGTTCCCAATCACATTCCAGTCTTTTTCTATAACCTCAGAGGTTATGACTGCCACCACTTGATCCGAGGGTTAGGTAAATTCAAAAAAGAAAAACTGTCATGTATCGCTACAACCAGTGAGCGGTACATTTCAGTCACCCTTGAATCTTTACGATTTTTGGGCTCACTCCAATTCCTTAACGCTTCTTTGGACACACTCGTGTCCAACTTAGTTTATGACGAGACATCAAAATTCAAAATTTTAGGGCAGTGTATGACCAACACAGACTTACTTCTACGCAAAGGTGTCTTTCCCTACATTTACATGACAGATCAATCAAAATTTAAAGATACTGAACTGCCTCCCAAGGAGGCGTTCTACAACGACCTAACCAAAACACCTATCACTAACGATGACTACACACATGCCCAAACTGTATGGTCAACCGTTGGTATGACCATTTTGAAACAGTACCATGACCTATACTTACTGACTGACTTATTACTTATTACTTGCTGACGTCTTTGAAAATTTTAGAACTACTAGTATGACTTACTACGGTATTGACCCGTGTAACGTCTACTCTGCCCCCGGACTAGCATGGAATTCCATGATAAAAATGACAGACATAATACTTGAATTACTTACTGACATTGACCAACACCTCTTTGTCGAGTCTGGGATCCAGGGCGGTGTCTCCATGATACCCAACCGGTACGCCCAAGCCAAAAACCCTTACTTACCCAACTTTGACAACAAAAAACCGACTAATTACCTACTTTACCTAGACTTTAACAATTTGTACGGGACCAGTATGTCTGATAGACTCCCAGAGTCTGATTTCAAATGGATAGACCCCCGAAACATTGACATTACAAACGTACCCGACGACTCTGACATAGGTTATATTTTAGAAGTTGACTTACACTACTCAAACCATTTACACGACTTACATTCTGACTTTCCACTGGCCCCTGAACGAAAAGTAGTAACAGACGACATGCTTTCCCCCTACTGTAAGGACTCGCTTCATGAACTTGACTACAAACCACCCAAGACTGAAAAATTACTAACCACACTGTGTGACAAAACCAAGTACGTTGTACACTACAAGACTCTAAAACTTTACTTACAACTTGGACTTGTACTGACCAAAATTCACAGAGCTCTAAGTTTTAAACAGTCTGCCTGGTTAGCCCCATTTATTAATTTTAATATAGAGAAAAGAAAAGAAGCAAAAAATAACTTTGAAACAGATTTTTTTAAATTAATGAATATTGCGACATATGGAAAGAATTTGGAAAATGTAAGATCTAGGATAGATTTTAAACTTGTAAATAACGAAAAACAATTGGTCAAATGGACAGCTAGTCCCAGACTTAAAACATTTTTCGCATACAATAAAGATATTGCAGGATTGGCTTTAAAAAAAAACAAACGATATTTTTAAGCAGACCCATTTATGTTGGATTTACAGTATTGGAAATTTCAAAATTTTTAATGTACAAATTTCACTATAACTGGGCAATTACAAAGTATGGGAAAAACATAAAACTTTGTATGACTGACACAGACTCACTATTCTACAACGTATATACTCCCGACGTTTACACAGATACGAAAAATGAATTACACCTTTTCGATACATCTGACTATCCACCTAGCCACCCATGGTATAGTAATGTAAACAAAAAAGCGTTAGGAAAATTTAAAGATGAACTAAACTCAAATCCGGCTAGGGAAATAATTGGCTTGAGAGCAAAATGCTACTCCGTTCTAAATTCTAATCCAGAGGAAAAGAAGGTAGCCAAAGGCGTCCCCCGAGTTGCGATAAAAAACAATTAAAACATGAAATGTACAAAGACTGTTTGCTTAAACATTTGACAAAAACGACATCCACTCTTAACATCCGTAGTGAAAAACATAAAATTTACACACAACACATTTCAAAATTATCACTTTCCCCCTTTGACGACAAACGCTACATTTTGGAAAACGGTATTGATACACTAGCATACGGACACCATTTAATTAGGAAAAAGCGAGCTTTAGAACACGACCATGATTACCCAACTAAAAAACCAAAACTAAAATAAAAACGTACCTTACAAAATAAAAATTAATAAAAGCAAACTCGTCTTGACGTAAGTCGTTTTAGCCCTACTCTATCCACTCCATGACTGTCCACCACTCCCTCCCCACCACATCCATCCTTATCGCACTAATGGCATCGATCCTACTATATCGGAACTTTGTAAAACCTTTAACAACCTTTTCGAAATTAATCAATTAATCCTTTTAAAATCAATTCAACAATACTCTCCAAACTGTACGTTTATTAATGACCTACCTTTAATTCAATTTGCAATTTAAAATAATTAGCTGAATTTTGCAACTAACAGTGCCTGTACCTTTCGAGCAACTGTATGAATGTGGCTCTGGGGCGTAAAACCCCGTATCCAAAAGCGAATGTGGCTCTGGGGCGTAAAAACCCTTATCCTAAAGCGAATGTGGCTCTGGGGCGTAAAAACCCGTATCCAAAAGCGAATGTGGCTCTCGGGCGTAAAAACCCGTATCCAAAAGCGAATGTGTGTTGCTCGTTAGGTAAGTAAGGCTTTACAATTGGCAGGGAGGCAGTAAACTTTATTTCTATTATTTTTATGGTCGACTGCCACCGTATTGAGTGAGGTTGGGGCTCTATACACAAAAAAAAATAAATGAATAAATAAATAAATTGTTAATCTTTACTTGAATCCTTCCATTCTTTCACTATGAGTGTGAGAGAGCAGATAGCAAGGGAGCTAGCTACATGCTCCAGTTAGAAAAAAATTCCCTACTAGACCTGTAGAAGTTAAGGGAATGCAAGAATTGTTCCAAGCTGACTTGGTCGAAATGATACCTTATTCTAAACAAAACTAAGGGTACAAGTACATCTTAACAATAATAAACTGTTTTAGCAAATACGCCTTTGCTGTCCCATTAAAAGATAAGACTGGTCCAGAAATCGTTAAAGCCATAACACCCGTATTAAAGTCCAATAAAATGAAACATTTACAAACAGATGCAGGTAAAGAATTCTACAACGTAGGATTTACAAAGCTAATGAAAAAATATGGTATAAACCATTACTCGAGCTACAGTGATAAGAAGGCGTCCATCGTAGAGTGGTTCAACCGTAGCCTTAAATCAATAATATGGTGAAAGTTCACGGAGCACGGTAAGTATGAATGGGTCAAGATACTACCTTCTTTTTTGGAAGAATTCAACGCAAGAAAACATAAAACTATTGGCATGGTTCCAAGTCATGTGAACAAAAGAAATAAAAAACATAGTCAGAAAAAACATCAATAAAAATAGACAAAAATACAAGAAAGTAGATAAAAAGGTCCGTTTTAAAGTAGGCGACAAGGTTAGGATGAGTAAGTATAAAAATTCTTTGACAAAGGATACCTACCCAACTGGACTAACGAGATATTTACTGTGTACAAAGTCCAAAATACTATTTCTGAGGGAGAAAAAGGTAGTTTGACATTTGCCATCATTACGTGAAAAATAACAATCACGACGTTTCGATTTGGTAAAACCCAAACCTTTTTCAAGTGCTAAAAACTAAATTACATCTACACAAACATGTTATAAAACTACGTTCTTAAACTAATAAACTTATCTACTTTAATAATTATCTACATTTTAACCTAGATCCTAGAATGGAGTACAACAAAATGAACTTCTACTAAATATAAAAATTATTAACAGGGTTAAATTAATATAGCCAATTAGGCGCTGTCAAGGTCACGATATCAACGAAAAATGTAAAACACAATAAAATTAATATTCAAATCAGACTGAAATAAGATTACATTAACTAATCATAAATATATGGTACCTGAAAAACACAATTAATTAAAATAACATTCAACACGCACAAAAAATTATATATATATATATATATATATATATATATATATATATATATATATATGACTCGGAAGTACTGAGACTACTATTAAAATTACATTTTAACCTGAAAAGACAACAATTATTAGGAATAAAACAATACCATAATCAAATATTACAAAAATGATGAAGTCTTACGACCCGCAGTGACGATGGCGTCTAGACGTCCCAGGTACGAAGTGAGGATGATACAATCCAAAAGCAGTGTCTACGAAGTTCCCTCCAAGGTGAAAAAACACGGGGACTAGACAAACATACACACTACACTTCACAACAACCATAAACAGACTGACGAGGTCAGGGACGTACGCTCCAAGACCGCCAAGAATGCGGTGAGTCAGGTACGGGGACGGAGACTCATGGGGTGTTTAATTGTTATAGGTGCAGGTGGTGTAGGATTCTGGTTAGATGATGTCATGAGTGTATTGAACTTTTTATCAAGTGTGTTTTTAAGTAAAGGAACCCACATGGGTCTAACTTCTATGCTACTTTGACTGATTACTTGTTCATTATTTAGTTTCATAAAGGCACCTTCGATGAATTTACGTTTAAAAAAATGTGGTTCCCTGTGAAGAATTTTAGTGTTATCCCAGTTAAATCTGTGCTCATTGTTCCAGGCATGTTCAGCTAATTTAGAATGTGTAGTGTTTCCTTTTTCAATGTTGTTTTTGTGTTCTTTTAGCCTAACTTCCAGTGGTCTCTTTGTCTCCCCTATGTATTTTTCATTGCATTCACAAGTAATGCAATAAACTACATTTTTGGAGGATTGCTCCTCATTCTTTGGTTTAGTTTTAGTTAAAGACTGTCTTAATGTGTTTTGTGTGTTGAATGATGTTCTGATTTTGTATTTCCTAGCCATGCGTCTGATTTTTTCTGAAAGGTTAGGCGTATATGGAATGGACATGAATGCTTTCGGCTTTTCTGTGTCAGTGGGTGTTTGTTTGCGTTTTCTTATTTGTTTGCATTTGTTTATGAGAGACAGGGTAGCCATTGTTTATTAGATCTTTGGAAACATTGTTTAGTTCATTGTCTAGTTTAGTTTTGTCTGAGCATATGGCTCGGGCCCTATCAAAGAGAGAGAAGGCTACTCCTTCTTTAACAGTTTGTGGGTGGTTAGAATTGAAATTGAGGTATTTGCCTGTGTGAGTATGTTTTCTGTAGACTGATGTTTTTAGGCCATGTTTTGTTTTTTCTACATTTACATCCAAAAATGATAATTTATTGTTTATTTCTTTTTCCATGGTGAATTTAATGGTGGGTGAAACCTTGTTCAAGTGTTTTAAAAATTCTTCTAAATTAGGTTCACCGTGACTCCAGCAGACAAATGTGTCGTCCACGTACCTAAGCCAAACCTTAGGTTTGAGATTTGAGGAAGCAATTGCTTGTTTCTCAAACTCTTCCATGTAGATATTGGCGAAAATAGGTGATAGTGGGGAACCCATTGCCATACCATCATCCTGGCGGTATATTTGACCATCTATTTCAAAGTGATTACATTCAGTGCAAAGCTGTAAAAGTTCCATTATTACGTGAATAGGCAGTTTGGTACGTTCTGAAAGTTTACTGTCTTGGTTAAGCCTGTTTTCGATTATTCTTAGAGTTTCTTTTACCGGAATATTAGTGAACAAGTTAACTACATCAAAACGTACAAGAATGTCATTATTATTTATGGTCATGGTTTTTGTCATTTCAGTGAATCCTTTTGAATTCTTTACGTGTGATGTTGAATTGTTAGCCAAAGGAGTGATTATTGGAAGGAGAAACTTGCATAATTCACGGGAAGGAGAATCTCTGGAGCTGACAATGGGTCGTAAGGGAATGTTAGGTTTGTGAATTTTGGGTAGGCCATACATATGTGGTGTTTTGGAGTGATGTGGTGTTAGCCTACTACGTAATTTATCGGGCATGTATTTTTTGTGTTTTCTAAGGGTTTGTTCAATTTTCCTTTCAAAGGATTTAGTTGGGTCTCTATTTAGTACTGTGTATTTTCCATCTTTAAGAGTTTCTTGAATTTTGTTCCTACTATTCCTACAACCTACCTCCTCAAAGACCATACTGGTGACGTCATCAAAGGAAGTTTCCACGAAAAAGAGCTACAGAAATCCAAAACAGATGATGTATACCAGGTTGAAAAAGTACTTAGAAAAAAAGGAAACAAAGTATTAGTTAAATGGGTAGGATACGACGGTAAACACAATACATGGGTGAACAAGAAAGACTTGGTATAAATAAAGGCTTCCCTTACACTTTCATTCAAAACTCAACAATGCGTGTTATTGAACAGGACACAAAGCTTCCTGTCGAAAACTTTGACATGTACACTATACACACAGGTAGTGACATTAAACATGGACCATTATTTCCATCCACCATAAGGTGCATAGTGGCTGGACCGAGTAATTGTGGTAAAACAAACGTTGTTTTCAACATGTTGTTCGATCCAAACGGATTAAGATTCGAAAATGTTTACATTTTCTCAAAGTCCCTACGTCAACCCAAGTATCAATTTTTAAAAAGTGTTTTACCCAAGGAAATTGGATACTTTATATTTGATGAAAATACTAAAGTCTTACCGCCTAAAGAAGCTAAAAATAACTCCATTATGATATTTGACGACATTGCGTGTGAAAAACATGATAATATACGCAACTACTTTAGCATGGGCCGACATAATAACATTGATTGCTTTTATACAGGACAAACCTACAGTAGGATACCCAAACAGTTGGTGAGAGATAATACAAACTTGATTATTTTATTCAAACAGGACGAAACAAATCTCAAACATGTTTACAATGATCATGTAAATACGGACATGACTTTTGAAAAGTTTCGAGAAATGTGCACTTTAGCTTGGAAAGATAAGTACAGTTTTTCTGTATTATTAAGGACTGTGAATTGGATAAAGGGAGATACAGAGTTAGCTTTGACAAGTTTCTAGTCTCGTAATATAAATACGACCTACTTAATTTTCAACAACAGTTAGCGATAAGCCTCTGTGTGATCCACAACTAGAACAAACTCTTTTTCATTTATAAAACATGTCACAAAACAGTAAACATCAAACTCTTACGAGAAGAATTATACAGCTGCAAGATGCTGTCCACCGCAAGTATCGTGCTTTCAAGTTGGGTAACATGTATACCGAACAAACATTAGAAAAACAGTACAAACCAATTTTAACTGAACTTAGAAACAGACTGGATATAAAAAATGAACCAAAGGAGGAGCCTATGGACCTCAGTGTGGACGAGCAGGATAATTTTAAGCCAGACTATATGTCAACGCCTAAAGGACCATCTTTTATTCAAGACACACAAGTGTTTGAAACATAGTTCCCCCCCCCACCCTCAGTTAGCCAATTAATACAAAGCCCCGCAAAGTTTCATGAGGCTTCACAGTACGTTTTAGAGACATTTAACGCACCCATAACACAAAAATACATGTTAAAACTTTTAAAATACGAAGCCGGTGTTAAGAATAAAATGGACAACATATACGGACCACATATAGACGGTGATAAATTAATGGTGGGTAATCAACTGCTTACATTCGACAATGAAGGAAACATTCACTTGAACAATGTACAGTACAGAGGAACTGAAGGTCTTTACGAATTATTATTTAAAAGGCAACCCGATTAAAAGGTATACACACAAGATGATTTAGACGCTTATAAAGATGTAATGATAAAAACGAATGCGCATTAAAAAGGTTATGTACCTCATAATCCCATTAACCGACCGACAAAGTCCATAAAATATAAAAACATTATTTCCGTATTATTCCCCAAACAAATGTACGGTAAAGGGCTGAAAGACTTTGGATCACGTAACATTTCCTATTGGGACAATCCAAACGAATTATGTGATAGATTAAAACTTATTATAGCTTCGACAGAGGCCGGAAATGGCAACCATAGGAACGAAATTCAAAATATAATCGAGGAATTAAAAGAAACTAAAATTATTTCAGGAGCTGGTAATAGCCGATACAAAGCATTAATCGCTTATGTGTAAACATGGATACTTATTTTGATTTGTGTATAAAAAGTATTTTCATACGTATATTTTCATCGGTTAGATTATGTCTGTGGACAAGTTTGGACGTGTCTTGCCCTCAAAGGGCAATGTAAGTGGCAAAGGACCACAGGGTGAAGGTTTTAAACTAACACCTGAAGGAAACTATGATACTGAAAATAAACGAATGGTTAACGTCAGTGTGCCCTTGGCTGACAACGATGTTGTTACGAGAACATACTTTGAGGCTAACACAATGCCAAACTTACAAAACAGCTATTCTGCGCGTAACAAAAGAGTAGAAAATTTAGCATCGCCAAAGGAGCTAGGAGATGCCGTGAATTTAAAAACTATAGGTGAACAATGTGTACTGTACCAACAAAAAACAGTCAATGTAGGAGATAGGCTTATAACAAGGGTAAAGGACCCTACAGGTCCGAATCATTCGGCGACCAAACTTTACGTAGATGCTGCCGTTCCTGTTAAAACTAGTAGTTATTGGAGTTATGAAAAGCGACGTTTGGTTTCTGTAGCTGACCCACATGATAATCAAGATGCTGTAACCAAGTCATATCTAGTGGCAAACTGTCCAAAGAAACGCAAGGACGACTGGGACTTTGATAATATGGGAATTAAATCTGTTAGAGATGCGAAAGAAATGGACGAGGCTGTAAACCTAAATGTGTTAAGCGAAGCAAAATCGCATATTTTGAAAATGTTAGGTCAACAAACAACAACTATAGGTTCAGTGCAGACATCACTTAAAGATACAGTTAGTGCACTGGAGGGGCGGATTTATGAAAACAGCGCTAAATCTGAAAAACAACTTAGAAAATTCGGTCAGGTACTTTTTTCCCATATTCATGGTGCTAAAGGGCGGAGTACAGAAACACTGACCGCCGATAACTACATAAACTGGACTGAAATTTTCGGTGAACAAGGTGAGGGGTAATGTACCGGGTCGTTTTGACCGGTACATTTCGTTTTTTTTCGTCGTCTGTCGGGCTGCCTGAGACCGTTCGCGCCCGGCGATTCGCTATACCTTGGTGGCGGTTGGCTCGGACTCGGTCGTTCCGTGTTCCAGCCTTTGTCTGTCAGGTTGGCCGTCATTTTGTCTTTGGCTCTGCCTGCTGATTTTACAATGATCGGCTAGAGACTCTAAAACGTAAGTGTTCATTTGTAGTTTCTAATATCTAATCACCCTTTTGGTGAAAATACTTTTGTTTAAATAATATTCAACGGGCTTACTTGTGTTTTCAGGGTTTTGTCTAATTTATATTATTTGTCTTAAATCTGTTTTCCAACATAATTTTTCATAGCCTAAAAATGGATCTTTTATTTTTTAGGGTGCTCCAATCATGTACAATTTGGTCTGTTCTTGTGTTGTTTTGCCATTTCATGTATTAGTTGTTATGTGTAGTATTTTTGTTGTTGTGGCTGGACTGTTTTTAATGTGCTGTGGTGTTGCCTTGCAGTCCAGGGTCCTTGAGTAGGACGTTTTACCCTCAGCCTGTCGTCCGGGCAAAGTTCCACCTTCCACACTGCGAGCCTGGCCTGGGGACCATGTGATTGAGCGAGCTGTGCCCTCTCTGCCCTCCCTCCATCTTTGGGTAGAAGTCTTCAGTCCTCAGGTCAGTGCGTTCCATGTTGTTTTTCCCGGCGGCTGAGCTGGGGGTTTGGCTTTTTATATATATATAAAAAAAAATAAATAAACCAAAGGAAAAAATGGAAGTGAGAGATAAGACAAAAGAAGAAAAAAACATTTTGTGGAACTATTTATTTTGAGGCCTAGGCCTAAAGACTGAAAAGTTTATGAAACAGCCATGGGGACTTTAACGTGTTTTTCATTAAAGAAAAAAAAAGAACTTTTAAAATACACAAAGAACTTTGGATGTTCATCTTTATTGTTATTTAGTTTAATTAGTTTATTTGTTGTTATATTTTTTTAGATTTTATATTTGTTAGGTCCCTATGGTTAAGTTATGTTATTTATTTATATGTTTAGGCCTAGTGAGTTAGTTAAGTGTTATTTATTTTGTTAGTTGTAGTATGTTTTGAAGTGAATTTTTACTAAAACGGTACCGGGTTAAATTTTTTTTTAATTACTTCTTTTTTTAAACGTTCACCAAAAGGGGATTATTGTGCTTTGCTTAACTTCTAATTCGGAGCTGCCCAGGGATTCCGGCTTACTCCCTGGCCCCGTTGGAATCATGGGCCTAAACCTCAACCTCAACCTCAACTTGCTGGCCTGGATCATCCTTCACTTCAATACATGAAGATGGCCTTGAGGAATTAAAACCGAAAGGAATAACTGTATTAATCTCTTCTAAAGAAGAAACACTTCCATTAAACTTTGTTCACAGATTTTCTTCGTGGACTAAACTACTAACTAAGAGTTCTTGCTTACGTCTTACGCTTTTCTGCTATTCTAATGCACAAAGAAAATAAGAACGGACCATTGACTATTTTAGAATTGAAAACATCGAAACTTAGGTTATTTAAATTGCTTCAACAAGAAAAGTTTTCTGAAGATATTAAGTTACTACAACAAAACAAAATATGCTATCTTAAAATACAGCAGCTTTCACCTTTCTTGGATGAGCATGGAATAATTAGGGTAGGAGGAAGATTGAAACATTCGTCTTTAAACTATGAAACAAAACATCTTGTATTATTGCCGAAGACACATTATCTTGTTAACTTATTTGTTGATCATTACCATGTATCATAAACCTTGTATCAAGGTTTATTGCTGGTGTTCTTATTGGATTACTGTAGATTTAGATATTTATATGTTTCACTAGGCTATATGGTATCAGATTGCATATCTAGATTAAAGTTAGGATTAGGAATAGTTCATTATTTATTCTTTTTGAATGTCCTGTTCCAAAGGTATTTATTTCTAATAATAGGCTACTTAATTTACACACTGTTATTTTTTTCCAACATTTTACAATCTGTTATTTTTGTTTCTGCATGGTTATCAATATTTATTTGTTATAGCTTATAGTGTTTATCTATTGTTGTCTTGTTTCGGAGTATATTACTTGTTATTTTTGAACTTACAATGTTATAATTATTTATTTGTTAAGTTAGGCTATATTAGGCTAATATCGTTCTTTTGTATCAAGGTTTATTGCTGGTGTGCTTATTGGATTACATTTAGATATTTATATGTTTCACTAGGCTATATGGTATCATATTGCATATCTAGATTAAAGTTAGGATTAGGAATAGCAATTCAAATGATATGGCCCCAGAGTTAATAGATAGTAGACTGTTTTTTGACACATACCAAAGTTTTGACGAATGGTGCAAAAGCGTAAAATATTTAGATAATAGGTGTAGTATAGAAATAGTTTACCTTAACATAAGATCAATTAGAAAGCACTGGGGTAATTTGAAAATACAATTAGCAATAGGTAATGTTACTGTTGATCTGCTGATTTTATCTGAGGTGTCCTGTGACCTAAACGAAATAGCTGTATTTAATTTGAAAAATTTCACAAAAATTATTAAACTAAGGGAAAACAAAGACGGAGGGGGCCTAGGTATGTATGTAAATAATAAAACTTTGAACTTTACTCCTACAGATTTGCATTAAATTGTAACGTATGAACACAAGTAGTGAAATACTTACAGTTCTAGACGCACTTTTCTGGCCTCTGATTAGTCGAGAGCGGTCACGTGACTTTTCCAAGATGGCGGCATCCATTTCATGCCAAATTTCCTAACCTCACTTTTCCTAACCTCAAATTTCCCTCAAATTCCCAAATTTCCCTCTAAATTCCCACATCATACTATATAAAATGCACTGTCAACCTTGTTATACTATATAAAATACACTCTTAACCTAATGTTTTCCATGTTATACTATATAAAATGAACTTTTTTTGTCCAATATAGCGTCTTTTTCCATGTTATACTATATAAAATGCACTTTTTTGTCCAATATGGCGTCTTTTCCCTCCCGCGCCAACTCACACCCCGTGGGAAAATTCCCTCCCAAAATTCCATCATCCAAGATGGCGGCCTTTATACTATATAAAATACACTATAATAAATGCCTAACACGTCGTCTGCTGGTCGGGCGCGCATGCGCGTTGTTACTCTAATCATATATACACTATAACAAATGCATCATGGGTGACCCGATCGCAGCGCTCCTAGCGGCAACGTCAATCCCAGCGGACCTGGCGGCATCAGCTGTGCGCGGGTGACGCATGCGCAGGGAATTGCTAGTCTGTGGCAATATACACCATAACAAACGCAATATTTCATGGTTGGGCTTTATCGCTGTTATCAAATTACTTGACCTCTAAGGTTAGCATGTGGTTGATATGCACGTGGAGCGTCCATGCTGTGCTGATTAATGTAACACTGACCTCAAAGGTCATCTGTTATCACATCTGCTTCCGTTACCACACAGGATGACGTAATCGGATTTTCATGTCTGGACAGGCACGTGACCTAATTGCCCCAACAGTACTACACGGGATGACGTAATCAGATTTTCATGTCTGAACAGGCAAGTGACCTAATTGCCCCCTCCCTCATCCATCCCTATATAAACAACCAACACAATCAATCTTTCTCACTTCTGCTCTTGCGCTCGTACTGATCAGACGTGTCTTCACTTTGCTCCTCGATATCAGTAATTATTCTCATCATAAATACTTTATTCTTGTAATTTATATTTTAATCTTTGTTCTCTGTATGGTATTTCAAAGTAAAAATCAATAATTTGTGCCCTTTTTTTACTTTAATTTAATAATTAATTTTTAATCAATTGAAAGTAAATTTAATTGCATCCTAACCATGGAATCCTTTGCCATTATTGATAACCTAGTCACCATCTCCCGCCAATTTGAAACTTCCAGTCCCGATCTCCTTAACGTACTTACTAGTTATAAAAATAAAATCATAGTCAAAATAAATAAATACCTAAACAGGCTCGGGGGAGTAAAATGGTACATTGCGGTTTAAATTAAATTCACAAAAATTGTTAACAACGAAGAAATCTCAACTACTCCATTCTTTCACGGCAAAACTCGTCCTTTGTTACCTTCCGATTCTCTAGATATTCAGTATTCCGGGGCTACAGACAAAATTTTAGAAAGTGTGGCTTAGTGGGTAAGTCAAGGTAGTGGGTAAGTAATAGAAAATGTTTTACGACTCAATTAGTTTATTGTTAAATTTCAACCTTTCTACGCCTCTTCTTTCATACCCACCCCGAAAAAATCTCAAACCCCAAACAAGGAATTGTAAATGTTAAAAATGACGATCAAAAATGTTTCCTGTACTCTGTAATTGCCCAATTGTACCCCGATAAACATAGACACGTAAGGTATTTTAAAAAAACTTGAAAAAAATTTAAACGTGTCTGGGATTAGCTATCCTGTCAAAATTACTGATTTAGAATGCCACTAAACTCTATAACTCGCTTCCTGTACCTATCAAAGCAGAAAAGGACATAAACAAATTTGGCAGGGTTGTAAAGGGCATGTTGTTATCTCGTTGCTGTTACAGTGTGAGGGAGTTTTTAGATAAGTAATTAGATAGTAATTAGGATAGGAATAAAATAGTAAAAATAATAGTGCTATAATTGTTGTAAAAATAATGTAGACCAATTATTGTTTTGAAGAGGCTGTAATATAATCATTGTGATTAGTATTAGAATGATATTGTATGTGTTATACATGTAATTGGTGTGATGTTTATCTAACGTAATTTATTAATACATATGGATGACGCTATTATGCAATTTTATAATTGTTAAAAATAAAGCAATTTTGATTTGATTTGATTTGATTTGATAAATTTGAAAAATTGAATCCTGCTATCTCTGTAAATGTATTTGGTTTTGAAAAAGATGAAATTTACCCCCTAAGAATAACCAAAGAAAAATTTAGAGCTCACCACGTAAACTTGTTACTACTGACCACTGACACGACTACTCACTACTGCCTAATTACCAACTTGTCCCGACTGCTATCTCACTTGACTAAACACGATGGTGTAATGTTCTACTGTGACTACTGCCTACACAGATTTTGGACTAAAGACTTACTTACTAACCACTTACCTTTGTGTTCACCACATGGTGCACAAAAGACTAGACTTCCTACTGACGACGAAAAATACACGTCCTTTACAAACTACACACTAACACACAAAGTCCCCTTCACTATTTATTGCAATTTTGAATCTTTTATTATTCCGATCGACACAGCACACAATAATCCATTTACGTCACACACGACAAACACTGCCCATTACGTCCCCTCTGGTTTTTGTTACGTAATTATTGACAGTAATGGCAAACCAGTAAAACAACCTAAAGTCTATAGCGGCCCCGATGTTGTTGATAATTTTCTAAATTGTTTGATTGAGGAGTCTAAAGAGCTCTTACCTATTATTCATAAAAACATTCCTATTAAAATGTCTCCGCAAGACAAAATTATTTTCCAAAATGCTACCACCTGTCACCTTTGTCAAAAACCTTTAGACGGAGACAAAGTAGCTAATCATAATCACCTAACGGGCGAGTTCTTGGGACCCGCCCACAATTAATACAATCTAAATTATAAAGTTCCCAATCACATTCCAGTCTTTTTCTATAACCTCAGAGGTTATGACTGCCACCACTTGATCCGAGGGTTAGGTAAATTCAAAAAAGAAAAACTGTCATGTATCGCTACAACCAGTGAGCGGTACATTTCAGTCACCCTTGAATCTTTACGATTTTTGGGCTCACTCCAATTCCTTAACGCTTCTTTGGACACACTCGTGTCCAACTTAGTTTATGACGAGACATCAAAATTCAAAATTTTAGGGCAGTGTATGACCAACACAGACTTACTTCTACGCAAAGGTGTCTTTCCCTACACTTACATGACAGATCAATCAAAATTTAACGATACTGAACTGCCTCCCAAGGAGGCGTTCAGTTCCTATCACTGACGATGACTACACACATGCCCAAACTGTATGGTCAACCGTTGGTATGACCATTTTGAAACAGTACCATGACCTATACTTACTGACTGACTTATTACTTATTACTTGCCGACGTCTTTGAAAATTTTAGAACTACTAGTATGACTTACTACGGTATTGACCCGTGTAACGTCTACTCTGCCCCTGGACTAGCATGGAATTCCATGATAAAAATGACAGACATAATACTTGAATTACTTACTGACATTGACCAACACCTCTTTGTCGAGTCTGGGATCCAGGGCGGTGTCTCCATGATACCCAACTGGTACGCTCAAGCCAAAAACCCTTACTTACCCAACTTTGACAACAAAAAACCGACTAATTACCTACTTTACCTAGACTTTAACAATTTGTACGGGACCAGTATGTCTGATAGACTCCCAGAGTCTGATTTCAAATGGATAGACCCCCGAAACATTGACATTACAAACGTACCCGACGACTCTGACATAGGTTATATTTTAGAAGTTGACTTACACTACCCAAACCATTTACACGACTTACATTCTGACTTTCCACTGGCCCCTGAACGAAAAGTAGTGACAGACGACATGCTTTCCCCCTACTGTAAGGACTTGCTTCATGAACTCGACTACAAACCACCCAAGACTGAAAAATTACTAACCACACTGTGTGACAAAACCAAGTACGTTGTACACTACAAGACTCTAAAACTTTACTTACAACTTGGAATTGTACTGACCAAAATTCACAGAGCTCTAAGTTTTAAACAGTCTGCCTGGTTAGCCCCATTTATTAATTTTAATATAGAGAAAAGAAAAGAAGCGAAAAATAACTTTGAAACAGATTTTTTTAAATTAATGAATAATGCGCCATATGGAAAGAATTTGGAAAATTTAAGATCTAGGATAGACTTTAAACTTGTAAATAACGAAAAACAATTGGTCAAATGGACAGCTAGTCCCAGACTTAAAACATTTTTCGCATACAATAAAGATATCGCAGGATTGGCTTTAAAAAAAACAAACGATCTTTTTAAGCAGACCCATTTATGTTGGATTTACAGTATTGGAAATTTCAAAATTTTTAATGTACAAATTTCACTACAACTAGGCAATTACAAAGTATGGGAAAAACATAAAACTTTGTATGACTGACACAGACTCACTATTCTACAACGTATATACTCCCGACGTTTACACAGATACGAAAAATGAATTACACCTTTTCGATACATCTGACTATCCACCTAGCCACCCATGGTATAGTAATGTAAACAAAAAAGCGTTAGGAAAATTTAAAGATGAACTAAACTCAAATCCGGCTAGGGAAATAATTGGCTTGAGAGCAAAATGCTACTCCGTTCTAAATTCTAATCCAGAGGAAAAGAAGGTAGCCAAAGGCGTCCCCCGAGTTGTGATAATAAACAATTAAAACATGAAATGTACAAAGACTGTTTGCTTAATCATTTGACAAAAACGACATCCACTCTTAACATCCGTAGTGAAAAACATAAAATTTACACACAACACATTTCAAAATTAGTAGGGTGATTTGCCTTCGGTTTTCACTTTCGAAGGCAACCATGTTAAACGCCCATAAGGAAAATACTGGCCGCTCGACTTCGAAGGCAAGCATGCTATTCTCCCATAAGGAAAAAACGTCGGGTGTCGGCAGCTCTGCCGCCTTTACGAAGCGATTAAGGATATGCTAAACAGACGGTACATGGGCTGACTGGTAGCCGTGGACGAGCAGGCGACGTCGAGGCGTCCCGGTGCTGGGCTGAGGCGTACATGTATACTGGCAGGTGGTGATGGTTGGTCCGAAGCGCAATATGTTCGTCTGCTGCTGCTGCTGTAGGAATCATGTTATGGAATAAAGAAAGAAAAGATAAATAAAGTAGTATACACTTATTTTGAAAAGTTACAGGAGCTGTGATCAGTTTTTGTACATTTT
>JAQJVL010001808.1:0-143870 GCA_035578905.1 Stictocephala bisonia
ACTGGTGCAACTACAGTAAAACCTCGCTAATCCGTCACTATCGGGACTGGGAGCATAGTCGGAATGCAAAAAAGGTTGGATTAAAAGAGGAACATTGTATTGACATAAAAACGTAAAATTACACTATAATAGTACTGAAAAACGAATTAAAACATGATAATAAAATGAAAAAGCAAACTACTAAATGAAATAATATATTGTACGGTGTAAGAATATGGCTATTGCCAGTACTTAACCTAATTATCTAATACAGGGCAATATTCTACTACAGTACATTAATAAAAAGTACAATTTTACATATCTTATTTATATACAGTACTGTATGTTGTATTGAATATGTCCTGTACACTGAAACACACTAACACTAATTACATTCCAAACAAGAAATTATATACAGCACACTCATGTGGCACACTAAACACTATTGAAACAAAGGTGATTTGAAAAAGTCTAATGTTTTTTGTTTTGCAGACGATAATATTGATTTTGCGGCTATATTCCGCCATATCCATGGCCACAAAATGTCGATTGGAGTAGATGTGGAGTTTTGCTCAATGTATTGAAGCACTGTATCAAATGCATTTTTTGTATCGGAGTGTGACACTTTTGTTAAGGGGCTATTGTCCTCCTTTTCGTCTTCATCTTGAACATTGTCATCTGCTTGAGTAACAATTTTAATTATTTGTTCGTCACTCAGTTGTTCCTCCGTCATGTAATCGATATCAGCGTTATTATTCCAGTCAATTAGGTTATCAGGCGCAACTTCAGAATGAATAACTTGTAAATCCCTCAAAATTACTGGCGTGTCTTCATCGTTTGTTATTTCTTCTTGGTTTTTGTCAATTGTTTCTTGAATTGTAGATTCATTTTCATTTCTGTCATTTATATTTGGCCACAGCTTGCGCCAAAATTTTTCAAGTGTTGATGCTTGCATCTTTTCCCAAGCTTCGGCGACTGTGTAGATTATATCTTTTATATTGATTGCTTTCATTGCCTCAAACAAGTTCATGCCTTCTTCTATTCTTTCTAAAATTGATCCAATGTATTTTCGACGATATCTTCTCTTCAACCACTTGATCACTCCCTGATCCATTGGTTGAATTAAACTGGTTACGTTAGCTGGGAGAAATATTGATTTTATTTCACCTTTTTTAAGCTCTTAGATGGGTGGGACGTGGCATTGTCAAGGACCAATATGGCTCGTTTAGGAAAGTTTTTTTCTTCAAGATGTTTTGTAACAGCAGGGACAAACTAGCAAAAAAATCATTCTTTAAAAAGAGCAGAATCCATCCACGGTGATTTCTGGTTGCGATATTAAACGGGCAGTAATGCCAATTTAATGTTTTTGAATGCTCGTGGTTTTTTGGATTTTCCAATAACAAAGATTGGCATTTTATGACTGCCATTCGCATTACTGCAGAGAGCGATTGTTATTCTATCTTTGGCTAATTTTGTCCCAGTTATGCACTCATTTTGTGCGGCTAAAGTTTGTGTAGGAAGCATCTTGAAGTTCAAACCGGACTCATTAATATTGTAGACTTGATCAGATGTCAACTGATGTTCATTCAAGAAATTAGTGGAATTACCCTAAACATGATTTCTATTGCTGTGTTTTGACATGTTTGATTTATGTGTGCGGCCACCATTCAATGCAACACAATCGTACGTTGTGTCTTGTTGCGTTGTATTAGCTGGCCTAACTGTTTGTGTAATGGATGCTCAATAACTTATTTTCAGTCTGCTCGTCTGACTAATGATAAGCTAATTGATTTCTTTATCATGCATATTGTGTTGCGGGAAAAAAGAAAATGTGGTTAAAGTGATTTACTTACGTTTTGGTGCCAACAGTCATTTGGCAGATCACAAGAAGAGGGAAATGCGAGTGGTTCAAATGAACTTGGCCAAACACCTTTTTATCAAGTGCACAAATCCCCTAAAGTGTGCTTTGACCTAGTAGCAGCTTTCTTTGTCCCGAACAAAATTTCATCACGGTGAATGTCAGTGGTCTTTCAAGACGCTGGTTGATTGGTACTCCTTTGTCATAGAACTCATCATAACAAATTCACAAAATGATTGTTTTGCAACGGTTGCGGCCTTCAACAGTTGTGGGAAAGTCCCAGTTGCAGCTGAAACTTGGTTTAAGCTGTTAACTCATAACTGGAACTGAAAATACTTGAACTCTGTATATGCGGGTGCATAACCTATATGTATATTATAATACTTACAATTTGTAGCCCTAAGTTAATTTGACAATGCCTACACAGTCAAGCGTATATTATTATCTTGTATTGTTCCGAGAAAAAAATAATTTGATTTGTTAAATTTATTTACCCCTAGTGTTACTTATTAAAATACAGTAACATTTTACTTCCTAGAAATGAAATTTCACTTGCAAAAGTTTAGGTTAGCAAAATATTCTTTTTAATTATTAAATTAGTTCATTTTATATCTAAAATTGTGCAAATATAAATAATTTTGTAAAAAATACCAATAAAATGATAAAACTTTGTAGGTTAAAAATCCATTTTGGGTAAAATTGACATTCTTCCTAATCCTTTAAATTTTCCATTATATTGTTTTGTTTTAACCTTTACTTTGGTAAACATGTATTAACCTTGAAATAAATAAATAATGTTCTAGGCACAGGTGTTGAAAGAACACATTCCCAAAAGATTTTGGAAACATTTCCTCAACAAAAAAATAGTGATGGAACAAATAAAAATGAAGGATCACAATCCAACAAATCAGATGAAGAAGAAGAACGCTTAAAACGAGAAGCATCATGGCGGACTATGAAAATTTCCCTGATTGCAATTGCTTCTACAATAACCTTGTGTGGGGGCTATATTATTTTCACTTTCGGTATGTTAATTTTAGTTTTATCATGCCCCCTTGGAGGCTAATAACAATATTCTACTATCAGAGAAAGATCAAAAGTAAGCTATGAATGTATTGATTTGGATATATAAGTATGTTTTAAAAGCTAATATTGTTACCACTAATAATGAGTTGTAAATTTATTTAAATTAGTTTGTAACTAGTTCAAACTTATCAGTTTTAGCCTAATTTTATAAATGTAAAAAAAGAAGTAATTTCCGTTTGAACGAATCATATAAAATGATCAGCTAAAACTATTCTGTTTACAATTAATGTATAGATAAATGTAAATGTTAAGAAGATTGATGTGGATTGATTTATTGCACTGGTGATCATATCAAGTAATTTTCATATGTATTCCTAAACGAACACACATAGGCATATCTTAAAAATATATATTTTCTACCGTAATAATGGGTGTAAATGTTAAGAAGATTGATGTGGATTGATTTATTGCACTGGTGATCATATCAAGTAATTTTCATATGTATTCCTAAACGAACACACATAGGCATATCTTAAAAATATATATTTTCTACCGTAATAATGGGTTTTAAACTTTCTTTTAATTGATAATCAGTAAAATTATTATTATTAAAAAGTATTGTAAGTGAAGCAACGGTGGCTCACTTGTATTGAATATTTCCAACTCTCTCTTTTTATACTGCTTCATTTACACTTTGTGAATATGTATTTCATGTATTGCTCTGCAAATCAGATTGTAGAAAAGGAACTGACAGCTTACAAAACAATTAATCTATATTTATTTAACACTAAACTATCTATAGGCTATACCCAAAACATTTCTATTGAATAGATGTTAGTATATTGGAGATATAGGACACCAGCAAACTTACCTTAGGAGACAAGTTCACTAACACCAGAATAGTAGTTTAATATATACAAAAGAATCACATAATCACACATTTTTTGTACCACTCTGGCACTTAAGCCAATATTCGATATCTCTTTATTCATAGACATACAGATTTTTACATGAATGGCGTCAATAATATTACTAATATTACAATCTTAGCTATGGTAGACATAACATTAAACATTTTGTAATAATACACATTTTGCTAAATAAGTCAATGAATAAAATAAATAAATATATGATAATACAGTTATGAAATAAAACCAAGCAATCAAACGGTTCCTTATTTTTCAAAAAAATCCTCAAAGCTATAAAGGTTTTTTTGTTACAATATATTGCTTAGGTCTATTTTTAAAACTAATAATATTGTCAATATTTTGGGAGGGAGGGAGGGAGGTTTTGGATGGTACATTATAAAGTCGAGTGTGAGTTAGTGAGTGAGCGAGCGAGCGAGTGAGTGAATGAGTGAGTGAGCGAGGGAGAGTGAGAGTGAACGAGAGTGAGTGCGAGAGTGAGTGCGAGAGTGAGTGAGAGTGAGAGAGAGAGCGCTCACCTGAAGACAAAAAATTTGTGATATTTTTATTTTGTATATGTTATTACTACTACTCTGGTGTTTGCTGATGTCCTGTATCTACAATATACTCCTGACCTAGTGCCCTTGAACCTAACCTAAAATTTATAGAATAGATGTGTAATTTTTTGAATAAAAACTTTCAGGAGCTCCGATTAGAAATGAAGAAGGTGGAATTGAAGAAGATGAATTCAGCAATTTGCCGATTATATTGCAGTACCTGAAACGTTCTTACAAGTCAATGGTTTTCTATACAAAAGTAAGTTTAGTACACTCTTTTACATGTTTAATTTTATTGGAAAGCTAATAATACCATTAATAACTTTGTACCATTATAATCCTCTTTCCTTCCTTTAAAAATATTTATGCCATAGGTGTAACTTAACCACACAGTCTTAAGAATAATACGACTTCATAATAAAACTAGAAGTATTAATTATCAAACTACATCATTTACTTGTGTTATGACGTATGTATGCAGTAAGCAAATTCAGAAATGGGTAAAAATAACTAATGAAAGATAAATATGATATTTAACAAAGCACTGAGTATATTGTTATTGAAATATATGATTTGAACTTATTAAAACTGAGACAAGACTTGAGATTAAAGTAAATTAATTAGTAATAACTGATCTAAATAAAATGTAAATGTATCTACTCTATTTGTATTGAGTTGTGAGAAGCACGGGATTACAACACTACAAAACTGACTGAATGAGGGGTAACTTCTTGAACTCACCCCCACCTTGAAAATACTGAAAGGGTTTTTTCAACACAGCAAAAATTAAATTGATAACATTTTAAACTTGATAAAATAATCATATGAGAAATACAACAAAAATTACTAAGATGATGAGAGTTATACATGAACAAATATGTTAATCATTCACACACATAAAATATACATACAAAAATTATGAAACGAAAAACTATCAAATACGTAATGACCATCAAGGAAATTTGTATATGGCTACAATGCTACTCTTTTTACTAAACAAATTATAAAAAACAAGAAAAATAATAAGATAAATAATGACAGATGCGAGCATCATGGTGATTTATATTAAAACATGAAAATATATTGAGTGATCAAATAAAATAACGAACATAATAGAGTACAAAAAAAAATATTTCAAAATATCAGCTTCATAAATAAAATTGGCATAAATATCTTATAGTATAAAAAATAACAAATATGGATTATTACAAATAGCAGGCAAAGAATTTGAAGCAAAATAATATCCTAACACAAGTCATGAATTTCATATAAATTAGTAATAATAGGTATATGATATAATTGTTAAACAACATTAGAAATGCTACGATATGCACAAGTTAAACGAGATGAGTATAATAATGTTAAGAAAATTTAAATACATTTTGAATTCAACTAATTTTTTGTAACTAAATATATGCATGAGGCTTGATTATTAATTTTAAGCACGTGAAATGACAAAGGAAAATTAAATATAGCTAAATAATTGTGAACAAAGTTGTGAAATAGTATTTTGGAACTTCTGTTGCTCTATGGGAAAAAGGCAGACCTTAGACAATGTCTATTGTCACAACTCCTACTAGAACCTTCTTTCCTGGGTGGAGGTAGACAATCCTTCGCATAGACGAAAGACGAGGTAAGCTGTCGTCTTTTAACAAGACAAGGGATCCGATTTGTAGAGATAGGTGATGTAGCTTCTACTTTCCCCTTTGCCGAAGATTGCTAAAATATTCCTTTGACCATCTGGACCAAAAGTATTTTAGCTGACGCTGCAAACGCTGCCATCTGGGAAGCCGTCCTTCAGGGATCTGCAGCAGAAGAGGTTCTGAAAGAGCTATAAGTGAGCCACCTGTAAGGTAATGTTCAGGAATGAGAGCAGTTGGTAGGAGGGATCATTAGACTTGGGCGTTATATTTTAGCACTACTTGTGCTAAAACAGTGCTTAAATCTTCAAATGTAAGAGCGGCTGATCCAATTATCCTCTGGAGATGGCGCTTGAGGGATTTAACTGCTGCTTCCTATAAGCATCCAATGTGTGGTGTATAATGTGGAATGAAGCTCCATTTGATTCTACCTTGAATTGCCACCTTTGAGATGGCAGGTGCTCCTTTCTCAAATAAATTGTACAACTTTTACAGCTGCCTCTTAGCTCCAACGAACTTTGTTCCGTTGTCAGAATGAATTCCTGCTCAATTTCCTTGTCTTGATGTAAATCTTCTGAGCACTTGTTAAGTCCCACATAAGTTCCAGATGCACAGCCTTTGTAGCTAGGCAGACTAATACTGCTACATATACCTTTGAAGGTTTCAACCCACGTCTTCTTGATGGCCTCACATGGAAAGGACCACAACAGTCTACACAGGTGTTGAGGAAGGCTCTAGCAGGATTACTTTGTTGAAGTGGCAAGTTGCCCATGGTTGCCCATCTGTTTGGGTTTGGCCTTTGAACATTTGATACAATTATGTGTTATTCGTTTGGTCAAGCAACACCCATTTATTGGCCAATATTGCTGCCGTATGGCATGGAGTAGAGCTTGGGGGCCACAGTGAAGTTATCGGATGTGCTCCTTTAGAACCTGGTTATGTTCTAATGTGTTAGAATGTGGTTCTTTGGCAGCAAAATTTGATGTTGGCAGTCATAGTTTAGGCTGGATCTGCTAATGCGACCGTCCACTCTGAGCAAACAATCTCTTCCAACAAATGGTGCAAGAGTCATAAACCCTCCACTCACAGGCACTGTTCTGTTAGCGTCACCTGCTCCTAACTTATTGAGTTCTGGAGAGAATGATTGTCTTTGTAAGAATTTTAGAGCAAGATCTGTTGCATCCTTGATATCAATTTGTGAAGTGATTCATTCTGAAGGGGTGAATTTGTAGATTTGGCCTTCCGGTTTTTGACGTATTTAGTGCAGAGTGCTAAAATTCTACAAATCTTCTGGAAGGATGATTTTATTTTTAACAAGGATTCAATAATATCTTTAGAATTTTTGGTCAACATAAAAGAACAACTTTTTATTGGTTTTCTTCAATGGGGTATTTTAATATCAAAGTGTAGGCCAGACAGTCTTTTCTTTTCGAAGCCTACCAGAGGTTTGAACTACCTAAGAGCTCAGCCTTCGATTCTCTTGAAATTACGTCAGCTGGATTTTCATTAGTTCTCACATAGCACCATTCGCTGCTAGCTATGAGAGTTTAAATTTTCTGATCCTTGGTTAGGATTTCTTCCTTCCAAGGGAGAGTGTTTAAATAAAGAACGTCGATTTTGGCGTCCCACCACATACTGTACCTAGCGTCTTAATAGTATTCTCTACGTCATAAGGAAATTCTTAAGGTGAGTGTTCACAGAGAATAGGATCAAGATGCTCCAGAAGACGGTCTGTGTTGGTGTTCCACTTCCTAAGTTTTAAGCCACCTCACTGTAGAATACACATCAGATGGTTTTGAAGTTTAAGAGCTTCATGTATGGAGTCTGAACCTGTTATCAGGCCATCCATGTATAAGTCTCAATGACTGCTGATGCTTTGGGGAAGTCTTTTTCTTCATCTTTGGATCGCTGATTTAAGGTTCTTTTGCAGAGTATGACGTAGGCGCTGTTCCATATGTTACTGTGTTCAATTTGAAGGTTTGAAGAGGCTGTTAAGGTTCTTCTTGTCATAAGATTTTCAGAAGATCTCTTTTAGAGGCGTTGATGCTTATTTGCCAAAACATTTTTTCAATGTCAGCTGTCATTACAAACATTTGTAGTCTACACCTCAAGATCACTGAAAAAATGTTGCTTTGAATGATAGGTCCAACTAATTGGATTTCATTCAGTAACATCACTGATGTTCTTGCAGATGTGACAAGGACAATGTGTAGCTTTGTTGTTGAGCTTGGAATTTTTATGATGGGGTGATGGGGAAGAAAATACTGTGTTTCATTTTTGTCTTCAGTTTTTCAAAGTCATCAATTTATTTTGCTATATTCGTGTAACAGGAGGCTTTTATTGTTATCATGTTCTTCGAATATGCATATCTGAATATGTTAGCCTTTCTTTTTCATCTGTTTATTAGCTTCATAGCATGTAGGTAGTTTGTTTTTCCTCAGTGTTCATGTGTGTGTTTAATTGAAGTTGTGTACCTAATGTTTAATGCTATTACTAACACAGTCAATTCTATGACCTGGAAATATAGTTTTTATCAATAATAGGTGTGCAGTGACAATATGTGTAAAGTGTGAGTTAATTAGTTGATTTAATATCGATCTATTTCACAGTTAACTATCAAAATTAATATAGGTCTTATAATACATTATAAATTTGTTTACAATATAAATTTAAAAAAAAGTATCAAACCATCAAATAAACTTGTTTTATGGTTTAACTTGTTCACCATTATGCCTTGTTAGTAATAAAAAATATTTCTTCACAAAACTACAGTGCGTGCCACCGGTGGTACATGGCAAACTTTTTAAAACCCCGGCATGAGCCACCCGTGGCGCAAACTTCAACGGCAACAATACTTGTTCCAAACTATAGCAAGGTTTTATTTGAATGTTAAATATATATTAAACGTTTCTTATAATAAATATGGACCATTGGTGGCGCACGTTTCAGTGAATGCATTCTTTAAAGTTTATTATAAATTAAGGATTTGAAATTTAACAATATATCAGCTAACCTAATGCACTAGCACTCACCTGCCCTCCCATACATGTACTGTGACATTGACCCACCCACCCGCCTATATACGTACAGTGGCATTGACCCACCCGCCCGCCCATACACGTACAGTGGCATTGACCCACTCGCCTGCACATACAGGACAGTGCCATGATATACACAAGGGTGCCCATAAAGGAAGAATGCACGTGAGTGGGTGGGCTATCACCACTGCCAGGATTTGCATAATGTAAAAACTACATTATAGTTAAAACAAGGATTTTATTTTGTAATAAGTAAGCCACAAGATATAAGATTGTCATAGGCCTACTGAAAAATAGTTTGTCTGATAAAATAACAAGATTTTAATGAATTTTGTTAAAACAGTCAAGGCACATTGTAGGGTTCCCATAAAAACATTGCAAATTTTTTCAGGCACATTCAATTTTTATTATTACCATTCAGTAAACTCATGTATGACGTTCAAATAAAATGTATATTGTACAAAAATTACTGAATATTTGAATTGTTCACCTTGAAAACATTGTCGTTTTTAGCATAGATTGATTAAACTACACTTATTTGATTTTTAACAATCAAAAATCATTTATAAGGTGCACATCGTGGTGAACGTGTTAATAAATGAGGTATTATGTTCTGTATTTTCCCAATATGCTAGATCCATCTATGAAGGCCAACACTCTTCAGGGCTCTTAATACCATAGGCACCTTAGAGAGGGATGTACAGGGGATTACAGGATCAAACTTCACCAGGTGATTTTTCCAGTCGAAATATACAAGACATTTATAATAAAGCATAGTCCTACCTCAGTGTTTTGCTCATGTACGCTATATACAGCTAGCTGTCTGTTGGCAAACCACAGCAGCCATTATGGAAGCATTTGACAGTGTTAAAGGTTGTTTTTTAGTGTTTAAAATGCCTCCTTGATTGAAAATATAGACTATTGTGAAGTATGGGCTGAGATAGATGTTCTTAACCCGAAAGGCAAAAAAGCAGCTGACATTCACTGTGAGATCTGTGAAGTTTATGGAGAAAACACAATAAGTGATGGGATGGTTCAGAAATGGGTGAGAGCTTTTAAAGATGGCAAATCAAACACAATAACTAATCCGATTATTTGGCTGGGAACAAATTGATTATCCACCATACAGCCATGATCTTGCGCCCAATGACTGACATATATTCTTTACCTGGAAGAAGCATCTGGAAGGTGAATGCCACGACGATGCTGACAGTGCCAAAAGGACCGTAGTGCGAAGGTTATCCTATGAGGCAGATTTCTTTGAGAAAGGCTTCCAATAGCTGGTTGTACAAAATGGCAAGTGCCTCAATACTTTTGAAAATTATCTTGAAAAATAGTGTAAGGTACAAGCTTTCATATAATTTTATTACCACAAGTCGACAGATTTTGTTTTATTGCAATACCAAACTTACTTAAAAACATGCTTCGTATATTATGTGTGCCAGGTGAATCAGGAACCTTCTTACAAGCAGCTGTTGCCCAACCCTCTTGATTAACACTACATATGATGTATCGTTTGGTTTCCAGATGATACAGGAACCTTCACGCTAGCAGATGATACAGAAACCTTCTTACAAGCTGCTGTTGCCTTACTCTCTTTATTAACCCTATATAAGATGTATGGTATTGTTTCCAGACGATACATGAACCTTCTTGCAAGTAGCTGTTTCCTGACCCTCTTCATTAACCTTAAATATGAAGTATGGTATGGTTTCCAGATGATACAAGAACCTTCTTACAAGCAGCTGTTACCTGATCCCTTCATTAACCCTACATATGAAGTATGTTATGGTGTCCAGATGGTACTGGAATCTTCACAAAGCAGATGATACAGGAATCATCTTGCAAGTAGCTATTTCCTGACCCTCTTCATTAACCCTATATATGAAGTAGGGTATGTTTTTACCAGATGATACAGGAACCTTCTTGCAAGTAGCTGTTGCCTGACGCTTTTCATTAACCCTTCATATGAAGTATGGTTTTCAGATGATACAGGAACCTTCTTACAAGCAGCTGTTTCCTGACCCTCTTCATTAACCATACAAATGAACTATGGTATGGTGCAGATGATACAGGAACTTTCTCACTAGCATATGATACAAGAACCTTCTTGCAAGTTGTTGGCTGACCCTCTTCTTTAACTCTACATATGAAGTATATTATGTGTTCCAGATGATACAAGAACCTTCTCGCAAGCAGTTGTTGCCTGACCCTCTTCAGTACCCCTACATGCAACCTCCCTACACGCTAGTACTGGAGCTTACAGATCTGCTTGTTCATCCTGAGTGGACAGTAAGCTAAATTTTGCCTTAAGAATTCTCAATTTTTATTCATATATTTTTAACCATTTCTCAATTAAACTCTGTAAGTAATGAAGTTCAGTGAACTCACAACTATTCGAATTACAACTATCTCGACTTGATTAACCCTACATTCGGGATCATAACATGGGAAGTGTGCTAGAAATGCTACTTCTATTTGGGATCATGACACAGGACATGCAAGTCAACTTTTTGGTAATATAAAAAATTGTTTGATCGATATAACGCAATGTAATTAGGATCATTCCATGCAGAATTTCATTATCTCTACATATCAAAAGGTTTTAAATTTGTATCTGCAATAATAAACAAATGGCAAGTGAAATACAAACACACTGTACTCAAGTGCTGAGTAACAACTCCCACTGCCAGGCAGCGCAAAGCGCTAAAATTTTTCATCTTTGATAAAGGCTGCAGCTGAGACTATTTGGCAGAAATAGTTTGTTCTACTATTGATAATTGGGGAAACTCGTTTTCTTTTCAATGGTATAGCTTGCAACCTTATAGACTGAAGGGATTTTCTTTTTACAAATTTCTCACAAACCCCTACTCTTGCATTTTTCTTACTGGGATCATGGCATACGAGATATATAATGGAATAAAAAAAATATTATATATCCATATATTATACGGAAGAAAGAACACTGGAACAAGTTGTAAGGTATCTCACATTTTGGTTTGGTAGTGGTGAATTAACGTAGTTGGCGAACTAATGACTAGATTTCCATCTTCATTGCACTTGCCCTACATTATCTTTGTCGCCGTGACAGAATACCACCGTGCTTTTTTCTCAGCCCCTTTTTAGAAAGCAATGAAAGAAATACATCCTCATAACGGGAATGAACTAGGGTTTCATTCTATAATATATTTGATAGTAATAAGCTCTGAAAAAATGAATACATATTTTGTATAAAATAGTTAATACATGAGTACAATAAGTCTTTTCTTTTATACACTTTATTTCAAAATTAAACGTAACAAATGTTGTATCTACTTACTGAACCCTTTGCACTCGAAAGGCCAGTGGCAATGGCCAGTCCCCACTCCTAGAAAACTCATATTAGTTGCCGTTCAAACTGTCCTTCCATGTTGCACGGCCTCTGTGAGTGGCCGCTCCACTATCTAGTGCTATGCATCAACCATGTCGTCTGCCAGTTGTCACTGGGTCGGAATAGTTTTGTTAACACTGCTAATATGGCAAAATGGAAATTTAAAAACCCATTTAATTTACAAAACTTTGTTTTAATGATAACGTTAAAACTACGTTGTACCACAATAGCAGTTTAAGAAAAATGAAAGAATATTTGTGAGTTTGTTTTGTTTGAGTAAGTCTCGGATACCATCTGATCGTAAGTCATCATTTCCCTCCATATTCACTAAAGACTAAAATACTAACATAACTGGAACTAAAACACTAATATACAAAAATAATATAAATTTGGGAAATGTATGTCTATTTTATTACTTTGACGACTGATCACTTAGCAACACAAACACTATGTAGCGACTTGCGAGCACTGTGGCAGAGAGGTCAGATCTATGGAACATAACAGCTGGCTAAAATAGTGGGAAAGTGACAGTTTCAAAGTTTCTCAACAGGTTACACCACCTTACAGAGGAATAATATTGAAAAAGCAACACTAAACGTAGAACTGAATCGTGGCCACTGACAGTGGCCATGCGCGTGTTCGCCGATTTTGACACTGGTCACTCATAGTGGCCTAGCGATCTAGGAGGATATTTACAACAACAAAAATAACAAGCTGCCACAGAAATGGCTGTGCCATACGAACCCAGAGGACATTTCTTAAAGATCCTCTTGAGTGCAAAGGGATAAGAGGATATGTTTAATAGTAATATAGATATTTTTATAATTTATTTCAACATTTGAAATGGTACTATTTTTCTATTGATTTTGTCAAAGTGCATGAGCTTATGAATGTATAAAAAACTCAATTTTGATTAGTTTTACTAATCCAATATTAATTCTTTTTCTCAGTAATACATACGTTTAGGATATATATACTACAAAATAATGATTCACAACATTTCGATGTAGATCTTGTGCTATTCGTAAATTTTTCGATTTCTTTCCATGCGAATAAATTGCTTACAACAAAATATTTAACAGTAAAAAACTATTACGTATTCCATAGTAATTATAATTTCCTACAGAACGTAATTTTTTTTATCATTTCATTACTTTTACTTGTATGTCAAAAATAATAAAATTGTAGTACTAAAAGTGTTTCTACTTTTTTTTTAGTAATGAAATTATTTCTAACAAGTTTTTTATTTACGAGGGCCGTTTTTTTTTCAACCTCCGATCGCACGCCATGATGGCTAGAAAGGTCACAGACCGGCCCTGTGCACAGCAGTCGATCGCGCATCTTCCCCACTACAACTTTTGTCACTCCCGAGTTCAAGTAGCCAGTTTGCGCTTAGCTGCAGTCGGGTAAACATGGCCGCGTCTATTGATTCTCCCGCCAAATGCGAGTTGAGAAGTGTTATTCGTTTCTTGCAAGCAGAAGGGAATAGTGCAGCAGAAATCCATCGGAGAATGTGCCGTGTTTACGGAGAAAACATTATGAGTGAAGGTGTTGTGCGGGAATGGTGTCGTAAGTTTAAACTGGCCGAACCGACGTGCATGATGAAGGAGGTCAAGGACGCAAGTCTGTCGCTACAGACGATCTTGTTGAACGAGTTGACTAAGTGGTTAAAGGAAACCGTAGATTCACAATAAGTGCTTTGTCTTTGGAATTTACAGAAGTGTCGAGATCTTCTCTGTACTCTATTGTTTCTGAACATTTAGGCTACAAAAAGATTTGTTCTCGCTGGGTGCCAAAGATGTTGAGTGACACCCACAAAACTCGCCGAATGGCGTCCTTGACCTCCTTCATCATGCACGTCGGTTCGGCCAGTTTTAAACTTACGACACCATTCCCGCACAACACCTTCACTCATAATGTTTTCTCCGTAAACACGGCACATTCTCCGATGGATTTCTGCTGCACTATTCCCTTCTGCTTGCAAGAAACGAATAACACTTCTCAACTCGCATTTGGCGGGAGAATCAATAGACGCGGCCATGTTTACCCGACTGCAGCTAAGCGCAAACTGGCTACTTGAACTCGGGAGTGACAAAAGTTGTAGTGGGGAAGATGCGCGATCGACTGCTGCGCACAGGGCCGGTCTGTGACCTTTCTAGCCATCATGGCGTGCGATCGGAGGTTGAAAAAAAAACGGCCCTCGTATTTTTCAGTGATAATTTATTGAGTGATTTGTATTCAGTAGCTAATTTAGTACATTTGGGCTATCTTTGTATCATTTATAAAAATTATTTCTACCAGCTATTGCTGCTAGAACGATATGGAACTTCAGAAATGTTGTTTACTCCAGATTTCAATTGTTTACAGCCTTGTTACCCCACTTATAGTAATACTATGTGAAATTATGCTTCTTGAAAAGAACGACCATATACAGTTTTATAATGTACAACTACATTTAATTTTACAGCGCACACTAAAACAGGTTGCACAAATGGCGGTTTTTGCATTGCGCAATAAAGGTAGCTTATTTCTTTAGCGGTCAGATCAGCTCTACTATATGCATGACAAAAGAGTATAACGGTACACATACACTGCAGATGAAGTTCCCAGTCCCCTTATTATGTTTAACATAATATTTTCTGCCCTTTCCGTATTTATAGAATGTTTGCAAAACTGAATAGTGAAGGTAACTACAACTTTTTTCTGTTTTTTAGCTTTTGTAAAACTAAAAAGAATATAAAAACAAAAGAATATAAGTATTCAAGACAAAAAAAACATAAGAAAACTGCAGGTAATTGAATAGTTAGATTTGGGGAAAAGATCACTTCAGAGATTGGAGTGGGAACAAGCACTCTATGTGGTTTCAAAATGTACGTTCAAGACTGTTTGATATAGGATGAATGTACTTTCATTTTAATTACAAATGAATAGAGAATGTAATGGAAATGTTAACTTATATACAATTAATTAATGATTAATAATTTTGTTTTACCATACGAGAGTCTGGGTAATGTCTATAAAATGTCTTCTTTCTTCAGTCTAGACACTAACCAAGCTTCTTCAACGTACTATAGTCTACACATGATACTGTCTTGAGGAAGAGAAAATGATGGTAGATTGGGTTATTTTAATTTAATTTATTATAAAAGTTATACAATTTAGAAGGGGTGTGCGAGTACTCGAAACTTCGAGTATTTGATCGAGTATTTTATTACTCGAACTCGGTTCGAAGCTTCCGAAACTACTCGAAGTTCGATCGAGTAGTTGTTTTCACGAAATATCAGAATTACATCTTAATTTAGTTTTAAGAGTAAATAGATTAAAAGTTATGAATAAAAAATGTGCGCTTCCTTGTGTTTTATTTTACCCTTAATCATAAGTTAACAGTTTGGTACATGTAATTATGACCTAAACAATACGCATAAGAATAGGTAGTACACGAATGAACTAGTCTAGAATAGGGTACAGTCAAATGAACTAGTCGACGTAGTGCACTAGTTCGTTCATTATGATTTGAACAAGTTCAATTCAAAGTGAAAACAAGAGCTGGGAAGGAAGCAATCACACATGTTGGTTGTCCGAGTCTACTAGTCACTTGTAACCTAATCTAAAATAGAATGAATTAAACAGAAGTGCTGGTTAGTGCCTTTATGACCCAAGAAAGTGGATGAGAGATCCGGTTCAAGATGCTCAGAAAGACCTGTTACTGATACAAATCTAATGGTCTGTACGCCGAGGAAATTATGCATATTTTCGTTCATATCAGTAATACCGCTCAATGATTAGGGTACCGAGAACGGGTCACTTTAGATCCCAAAAATCGAACTTCCCATATTTTCTAGGCGAAAGTTCATCTTGGTTGTAGTATACGTACATGCAAAGAACCGTTCAGCTCCTTTTCGGAACTGAAATTATCGTATATTTCTTGCGAGTCGATTGAGGTCTGCTTTGTTTTTTAATCTGAGCAGGGAATCGTCCAATGATTTGACGTAAGAAAATGCCGTATCGTATCATATAAAATATGGTAATGGCGTTCTAGCAGCGTGTGACACAACATTATTCCGTCAAATAAAAACATATAGCCGTGGCGAATGTCTATTAATTATTATTCCATGAACACCTTAGATCGTCAAAACTGTTTGTAATATTTGCGCATACGATATTTTTTCCTGTCAATTTGTTGAACGGTTTCCTGACTAGGTTACACAATAACACAGTTGGAGTATAAAAGGTGGTAAAGTACGATAATTTTGATTCATAAACTCACTGAACGGTTCCCTGTTCACATTGGTCGATGTAAACTGTAAAACAATCACGAATCAACCCAAGTGAGTGAGAAATATGTTGGAAAATCTTTTCTAAACAAAATATGACGAATTTAGAGATTCGGAAAATAATTTTTATTGAACCGAAGCCTTACCAAACGTCTTGTTTTTCATTCATAAGTTTATATTTCAGACTGCACCTCATCGCCAATATCGGCTAGACCTATTGTATTAGCCGAGTACGTCTATGGTTTTCATTCGATTATGCCAGGTTTTCATAAATTTCTCGTTATGAAATAATTATTCATCTGTTGTTCAGTGTAGCCTCATGTATCGAAATAGTTTCAAGTTGCACAAATTTCATTACTGATCATAATTTATAAACTATGATCATCATAAGCGACTTTAAAATGTATTTTTAGTAAACCTGCTAAGTTATTATTATCAATCGATTAAACTGCAGTCTTTGTCATCCAGATTTTAAAATTTGATTATATAATTCACAGCTTATTTCCGGTTAGTTGTAACCTTGTTATTACTGAATTAAATACCCATAGAATACAGATCCACTCTTCTTGGCGTGTACACAATCATTTTTTTGTTGAGAGGAGGCAATTCTGAATGCAAATGACTGCATTTGGCGATGACGCCTGAATTTTAGCTTCAGTTTGGTTGGATGCAGCTTTTACCAACAAGCTTAGCTACGTTTTCGCGGTACACTTTGAACTGAACCGCCGGATATCGGCCGGCTGTGAAACAGTATAATTGGCTTGCATAGAAAATCTGATCTGTGATATGAGTGAACAGATTAAATCCTAATAATCCACATTGTTTCAATTAATAATATACTTTCTTAGTTCATTTCATTATTTTAGTTATGAAAAAAGGAAAAAGGTTAATCAAAACATACCACATAAAAATATCGGAAGGCAGGAAGTAACAAGTTTTATTTATCAATGTTACAGTTACAAATAATAAATCAAAATTATTGTGTTCAGTTTAGATGTATATATTTACGAATCTGCAAAACGTAACATAGGCTTAGGATGGTGTCTGCCTTTTACAGTTGCCTTGGCTAAACAGGAAATCCTTCTGTAAATACTCGATAGTCGAAAAAAAATGCCAACGACTCGACTTGACTCGACTCGAACTCAAAAATCACTACTCGCACACCCCTACAATTTAGTTAGTTAAAAATTATTAGAAATATGTGAGAGAGATTGTAAAGAAGTGAGGAGATAAAGAGGATGGGATAGGATTGTGAAATAAATAAGTTGTTCAACAATGGTAACACAGCCGTTATGAATGATGGCTCTAGTTTGCATATTATAAACTAAGAGCATGTGTACTATATAAAGTTATGATTACCGAATATGATAAATGAAAGGGTAACAAAAATGAATTTAATGACAAAATATAAACAACACAAGTACTGATTGAACAATACAATTATTATCAATCTAAATCTCTAGAAGTCTTTATTAGCCCTATGTTTGTTAACAATATAGTAAGTAACTGCGATAGCCTACGTTTAGCATTAGGTTATATACTTAATTGGAAGAATTGATATACTAATATAGTTCTAATTATAATTTAAGTTATTTATAAAATTGCAGACAGCATCTAATACGTATAACTTAGGTATTATTGACGTTTGAAAAGTCATCATCCTCGCAAAAACCACTTAACCTTGAACTCCATATAAAGAATTAATACTATATAGATTGGTTCATCACCAAATCAGTCTGAAGCAATTTGTCCACAGTAATTTGAGATAAAACAAATTTTATTTAACATATTGTATACTTGTTAATGTTTGAAAAGTCTGTTTGTAAACGTGATTAGACTAATCTCCAAAAACTTCTTTACATGTCATTTTCCCTTCCTTATTTGGTAATAATTTGGAGGACAGGATTAATATGGGAGAATAGGGAATGAGCAATGCTATCAGAGAAGATAATCTCCCTTAACACAAACACTACACAAAGTATTCACAGGACAAACACACTAACAAATTTTCAGCACCTCTAGGCTGTCTGTAGAGAGAGATTGCCTGAGTTTTAACTGTCTGGTCTAATGATGTTTGATGTCAGAAGTTGGAGTCTCACTAGCATTTGATGGGGGGATGTGTCTTCCTGTGCTGGGCCTTTTATATGTTTTTTCGTGTTTTAGGGCAACAACATTAGCCCTCAAACAATATTGATGCCGTCTTTAAGTCTGAAGAAGTGTATGTAAATAAATGGAAATATACATTTCACATGAGGTATATTCCAACAAAATTACTTAAGGTATGAATACAATTTTGTTCTGAAAAACTAAATGTCACGCCTTAGACAACATGTTCATGACCTGTATTTGTTCTAAGTAAATGAAAAATAAATTAACTATAGGTGTTCTTCTGAACAGGATTCTATAGTTATTTCAGATAAAACATTTAAAGAATGTTCTTCGTGGATTTAAAATGTTTTACTGTCATTAATTATTATTTATAATTAAGTAGCAATTAATGATTAACTGCTACTTAATAAATAGCAGTCAATCAGTCTGCTATTTATTGTACATGAACAATAATGAATTGATAATGAATTTAGAGACTCAAACTAATTGTTTCAACCTTCCAGTACAGTACAGGCTGGAGGTTCAAGAAAAGACCAGGTGTGGACCAGTTTTTGGAGCAAGTTGGTCCTCCCCTGTTTGAGGTTATCGTCTATACAGCTGAACAGGGTATGGTAAGTAATATCTATTTTTGAATAATGTGTCTGATTAACTCTTTAAGTCCCATGCACATGGAAGAAATGTCACATTCTGAATTGTGTCACTTCGTAACTCGCTCAATCATTTGAGACAAATCAAATACCGGATTATTGAGTTTGAGTTACTTTGAGGTATTTAGTTCTTTGATATTTTGTGTTTGGTAACCGAAGAAGAAAAAAAATTACGCTGTAATCAGCTGTTTGTCTACTGATAGTTTCGCTTTGTTGTTGTGAAGTGTGATGTTAAAAATAGAAAACAATTACTCAATGACAAAATTGCGCTTACTCTCTCTTGAGGAAATAAATGAATGTATTTTCATGTAGGTTCAGTGATTTGTTAGGTGAAGATAACAACAGTACATTTTCTGTGATAGTTGTAGATTTTGGTTATGTTGACATTTATGTGCTGGGATTGAATGAAGATGCTGATTTTAGCAATGTAAACCTAAATAGATTTGAATATTATTGTGATACTGATGATAGTAGTGAATTTGTAGAAACTATTAGGCAAGGACAGCGTCAACTAAACTTAGTTGAAACTTAACTGAGTCAACGATAAACATTTTTTACTAATAATGCAAAATAACTCATATTTTACAAAGAATAAACAATGATTTGGCTTGTATTGCTATTTATTTCAATAATAAATATGACCATACCTTTGTAATATTAGTGTATACAAGTGAATGTATATATGTGCACATACTGTATACATTAGTGATGGGTCAGTCCATAAAGTCAGTTCTCGGTTCTGCGGTTGCAGTTCCAGAAAAACGTAAATGGGGAGATAGCTTGAAAGCTGAAATGAATATCAGAAATGTTTCGGGTGCAGAAAGTGCTGATAAACAGACCAATCAAACAACAATATCCATCTGGCCACAAGATAAACAATATATCTTTGTCAGAAAATATTTACCCGTAGAAGGTGACTTGGCCTTATTAATCCTTATTAATGCGTTATTTGGCCACGAAATAAACAAAATGTCTAAGTCAGAAATATTCACCTATAGTCTGACTACTTCCTTATTAGCCCGTGAAAAGAGACAGATAACATTAATGAGTATGAATTTACACGCAAAGGCAGAGAATTAAAGTCATTCAGTTTTTGTCCAAGAGTCCAGAGTCCAGTCGTCTTTTCCGCCTGAGCTCTTTAGCGGTATACCTCTCTTCACCATATGTGTAGAAAATTAAAAAATTATTTATTTTTGCAAACAGCTGTTATGAGACTTCTAGTTGTTTTTCAGTCTTTTATTTATTGTTAGAGGATTCTAATAACAGTTAATATCAATTACTTTCATTTGTAATAATTAAAACCACTACAATTTGGTAACCCAAGTTTTATAATGACTGAACATACATTATTATTCGCCGATTTCTATTCCAGTCTCAGAAGATGCTACAATTTCATCACCTGTAGTTCCAACATCCAATCAAACTACTTTTCAAAATTCTGAAGTTGCTTCGGTCAAGAAGATTAACTTGTCTCCGTTCTGGAAGGCAGAATTAACGGAATTAAATCCGACATAGCGAAGTATGACACTGTTGTGGCTAATATAGACAGTAAGATAGCTGTACAGGTTAGTGACTTACGACTAAACCCTCCTTCTGTAGGCAGATACGAGGCTATAAAAGCCCACCTTATTCATATATATATATATATGCAACAAGTCAAAGTTCAAATTTAAAACAATTGATAAGTAGTATTCAACTTGTTGCCAATAAATCATCTCAACTGTTACATAAACTTTGGCGGAGAATTCTTTCACTGATGATGCTATTAACCCTTAATAGGTCGCGCGGTGTACAAACTTCCGCATAACGTCTATTTGTCTTCGTAGAAAGTTCGCCTTCCCCTCCCCAGTCCCTTCCTTTTTTCATATCCCCCGTACCCCTCCCGCTACTCACTCACAAAATATCGACCAGTTTGCTCAAGACCACCGGATAGTGTGCGTCGATTTGTAAGTGGTGCGGTCCTTTGTACTCTACGCGACCTATTACGCCACTGTCTGTGCGGCCATTTGTACACCACGCGACCTGATATTTGACGAATTTTTTGGCTTAATGTTAAATATTTTATAAATTTATTGTTGGTTTTTACTAGTTATATGTAAAGTTGTGCTTGTTTTCACTGTAAAAATGGATGAAGATGAGTCTAGGCGTTTACTGTATATGCTAGCTAGCGTTGAGAAGGAGGAAAGAGAAGCAGAGCATGCAGTAGAAGAGGACAGACAGCTTTTAAGAAGACAACTGTTTGCAGATAATCCCGATGTTGAAAATTATGAAGATCAAATCATCGACAGAGAAGGAAGTGACCAATCTGAAGATGAAATAGAACATTTGGACCACGAAACTAGCTCAGAAACGTCCATGGAAGATCTTTCAGAAAGAGAAGAACATCATACAGAAGAAAACCAGCATTTCATTCTTGGAAGAGACTTAAAGACTAGGTTGAATGCACACATGAATTTAGGTAACTTACGCAGCAGAGTTCGACGTCACAATATTATTCGTGCAGAACGAATTGGTGTCCGCCTACCTTGTCCAAAAGGCGATGCAACTACTGCAAAGTCTCCTCTTGAAAATTGGAAGCTATTTTTCCCTGTCAATCTCATTCGAAACATCGTGAAATACACTAATGTTTGGATCGATAAAAATAAAACAAACTACAGTCGTGAAAGAGACGCTAAAGAAACAAATCAAGACGAAATCCACGCAGTTCTTGGTTTGCTGTACTTGGCAGGTATGCTAAGAGCATCACATACAAGCCTCGAAGATTTATGGTCAGCAGATGGACTTGGAGTAGAATATTTTAGGGCAACAATGTCGCTAAGACGCTTCAAGTTTCTTCTAAGAGCATTACGTTTTGACGATATACGAACAAGAAGACAGAGAAAGGCAAGTGACAAATTGGCCCCTATTCGTGAAGTGTTTCATGAATTTGTTGAGCGATGCAAAAGATACTACAGTCTTAGCGAGTATGTGACAGTGGATGAGATGCTGGAAGCTTTCCGCGGAAGATGCAGTTTTAGGCAATACATCACTAAAAAACCCGCACGTTATGGCCTCAAAATGTATCCACTCTCTGATGCTAAGACATTTTATACAGGAAATTTGGAAATTTATTGTGGGAAACAGCTTGAGGGCCCCTACAGGCATAACAATAACGCTAAAGACGTAGCTGTACGCCTCATCGCGCCTGTTTCTGGGACAGGACGACATGTCACGCTGGATAATTGGTATGGTTCGATTCCTTTGGCTAAAGAACTTTTGGTGAACCACTCTCTCACTGTGACCTGTACTCTTAAGAAAAACAAATGTGAAATTCCTCCTTCGTTTATTGAAAAGAATATTAGAAGGCCATGCACCAGTTTGTTTGCGTATCAAAATGACATGACACCGCTCTCTTATGTCCCAACAAAAAAATAAAGTCATGCTGTTACTTTCTACTTTCCATCACACAGATGCAATCGATGAAGACACTGGCGATAAATATAAGCCGATCATGCTCACTTACTACAACAAATACAAGGGAGGCGTGGATTCAGTAGACCAGATGAAAGGAGCTTATTCCGTGGCAAGAAAGAGCAATCGATGTTTGTTGACGCTTTTCTTCTCGTTTCTCAACATAGCAGGAATAAACAGTTACGTTATTCTTCGTAGCAATGCCGACGAGGAAGTGTCTAACAGGAGAAACTTTATTCGATCATTAGGCATGGCTTTATGTAGGCCACAAATTGTCAATAGATCTTAAATCACATCGCTTCCTGTTACTCTCCGACATAGAGTAAGAGAAATTTCTGGCCAGCCAGCTCCTGCTCCAGTGAACAGACCTGCTGAAGACGATCAACCAACAACTGGTCGTTGCTACTTGTGCAGTCGCCAGAAGAACAGAAAAAGCCGAACACGTTGCCCGATCTGCCACTTTTTCACCTGTCAAGATCACACTCGATTTACCTGTCAGCAATGTGCTGGAGACAATGTGGACAGTGACACAGACGATGATGAGTAATGACCAACCATGATAGATAGATAGATATATAGATAGATAAATGTCTTTATTCAGTATTGTACAAAATATACAAATGAATTGTGTCATGACGTAACTTACTATCCTAATCTTTAACCTAGTTAATACAATGTAAATTTACATGATGTATTTTGATACTCGCATTTAGGTTTTATTGAGTTAATAATATCTATTAATTGGCTTTCGTTAATGGTTCTGCAGTTGAATTTTGTTTGAATAATAGGTGCTTCTGGAAGTGTCTGGTTTTTGGTTGGCAAATTTGGAATAACGTGTTTTTTTACAACATCCGAGAAGTGGTTGTTAAAAATGTTGGCAATTTCATTAGGATTTGATTTGATTTTATTGTTTTGCTTCAAGGTGATTTCTATAGGTATAGGTTCTTTACCTCTGTTAACTTCAGAATTGACTAACTGCCAAGCAGTTTTAGAAACATTATTTGAAGCAGCAATTTTGTTTTTAAAATAATCCTTTTTTTATTAATTATAATTTTTTTATACTTTTTTTGTTTTAGTTTTAAAGACTTTTTTAAAAGTATATTTTTGGTTTGTCGAGAGATATGATAGCTGTTAATAAGATTTTCACGTTCAATTTTAATTTCACTGTCTATCCATTGTGTTCCTTTTGGCTTGATTCCTTTTACAACTTTAGGAAAATTTGTTTGAAAGTGAAACATTAAAATATTATAAAAATATGAAAATTTATTTTCAATTGTACTAAGGTACATTTTAGTCCAGTCTTCAGTCTGTAGGTCATCTATAAACTTATCAATATACTCTCTTATAAAGGTTCTTAAAGATTTATATAATTTATTTGAATTACCTTTGGATTTAACAAAATTATTTAGAGTCAATAGTTGACCATCATGATCTGACAGTGCAGTTATAAATGAAGCGACCGTGGAGTACTTCCTATCAACATTTGTAACAAAATTATCCAGTGCTGTTTCACTGGTTTCAGTAACTCTTGTAGGTATGTTAATCATATAGTACATATTATGCATGTTGAGTACATTAACAAAGCTGTTTTTTTTTTTGTGGTCATTAACCAGAACATCTATATTGTAGTCTCCACCTACAATAATACTACTATTAATTTGTCTTAGCCTACTCAAAAATACATCAAACTTTTGAAGGAACATATCAACATTATGGGATGGTGTTCTATATATACCAGCAATAATTAATTTACAATTGTTTAAAGTGACCTCTATGGCACACGATTCAACATTTTATCTACATTTAAAGCATTTAGTAGCTCCAAAGATATTGGGTTTACATTTAACTCATTTAAAGCAAGTATCAATACTCCACCTCCTTCATTAATATTTCTTGCATAGTAACTGACTAACTTGAAGCCAGGAATTTTTACTGTATTTATTTCATCTGCTGTTAGTTTATTTTCACTTAATATAATGATATCAGGTTTTAACTCATCAATTGTAATAATTAAGGAATCAGTTCTAGTTGACGATTGTGCGACATAAAGTCCAAATCAAGAAGTCTAAACCGAAAAGTCCAAGACAAAAAGTCCAAAAGCTGTAACAGCCAATACCTAAAAGTCTAAGCAAAAAGTCCAATACTTGTTATTTTGAGCTTATTTTTATTTTGAACTTATTTTTATTTCAAAATGGTGCTTATTGAAGTAAGCAACTAACCTAACCTAACCTAACCTAACCTAACCTAACCTAACCTGCGGTAGATCACAGCTGCTACCCGAGTAGATCACGGCTGCTACCCGAGTAGATCACGGCTGCTACCCAAGTAGATCACGGATGCTACCCGAGTAGATCACGGCTGCTACCCAAGTAGATCACGGATGCTACCCGAGTAGATCACGGCTGCTACCCAAGTGGATCACGGTTTATTCTCAAAGCTTAATAAACCGTATATTTTATTTTCTCAAAATAGTTTATTCTCAAAATTATTTTGAGAAAATAATAGATTTTCTCAAAATAATTTTGGACCTAATAGATTTGGACCTTCCGGGTTGGATTTTTTGGTTTGGACTTTTTGTCCTCCAACCCTATTGACAAGTGCTGAATGTTTTGATGAAATACTGTTAGGCTTTTAAGTTTGTTTGGTGATGCCTTTACTCTTGTTGAGTTTGTTACTTTTAGTCTGGGTGATTTTTTTGGTTCACAATATTTAAAAAAGGCTCATTATTTTGGATTTGAAGTGATTGATTAAGTTGTACAATAGATTTATCAACAAGAGATTGACCTAGCTCTAAATTTTCTGGTGATGGTTGAAATGTTTTATTATCTATACTAACTATATCTAACTGTACACTATTTACAAAATCAGCTTTAGTAGGAGGACCTTCAGTTCTTGTTACATATTTCTCTTCTGTATGAACAATGGTGGTTTCCGCCTTCTCTGGAGAGGGGGTAAGCAATATATTGCTGTTACTCGTTAGTTCATGAAGGTATTGGATGTTGATATATAAACACTAATATTTGTTTTTCAAGTTCAAGGCTAATAAGTTTGTATTATAATAATAACCAATTATATAAATTAGTGATTTTCACAATTTTTTATTTGTATTCTATGTATTACTAATTTGTTTCATTGTATTAATACTTGCAAACAGAAAGTCGTTATTGTCAAGTTATTTCACTTCCTCTTCTAACATTATTAACTATGACTAAAATAACAAAAAAGTATTTGCATTTCACAGCTATTAAAGGTTAATAATACGCATTGTGGTCTTTTGTACACCGCGCGACCCGATGCGTAACAATTCAAGGCACGACCTACTAAGGGTTAAGGTCCTCTGCCTCAAATGATTACCTAGTAATGTACAACAAATACTCTTAGCATCACCAACATCCCTCTCGTTGGTAGAATTAGGTCTTTTAGCAGACAAAATAATGGATGTTTCATGTGAAGTTTACTCTGTTACTAATAGGCTACTTACACACACCTCTCTGCTTGATACTAAAGCACTTTTTGAGGATTTTGAATGGAAAATTGATAATCTAACTACTGAAGTGGCAGCAATAAAACGGAAATAAAGTTACTAAGTTCACAATGCCATGTGACTTTAGACATGTCGTAAAACTAGAAAGGACTTAAGTACTATCATACCCCTTAAACTTTCAGAACGTCAGCGTCCTTCTTGTAAGTTTCTATCTGCTGCTAACAACACATCAATTACTACTTTTGGAGAAAAGACTATTACAATTAGTCTAAATTTACATCGTAAATTCAATTGGACATTTACCATCGCTGACATTTCTCATCCCATTATTGGTATGGATCTTTTGTCATATTATGGATTTTTACTTGATCTTAAAAATCATCGTCTTGTAAATCTAACAAACAATATTTGTTAGATAGATTTTAACAAGTTTAATAGATGTACTATCGGACAAGTATCTCATGCACCATCACTTCAGTTGTCAACAATTGATAAGTCATCACAATATTGGAAACTATTACAGAAGTACCGTAATCTATATAATGATACAGTTTCTACATCTTTATTAGAGCACCAAACCTTCCATTTCATTGAGATCACTGCTCCCCCAGTTTTCTGCTTTTCTCGTCGGTTGTCTCATGATAAACTATTAGCAGCAAAGATGGAGTTTAATAAAGTAGTTAAACTTGGACTGAGTCATCCGTAAAAGAGTAACTAGATTAGTCCACTTCACTTTGTACTTAAAAAAGATATCTCGTGCAGACCATGTGGCAGTTATAGGCATCTGAACACAGTTACTCTGCTCGACCGTTACCCAATCCCTCATAACTCATATCTTTATGGCACTACTATCTTCAGTAAAATCGATTTTCAACGAGCCTACAATCAAATCCCAGTTAATCCAGCAGATATACCAAAAACAGCAATATCTACTCCTTTTGGATTATTTGAATTTTTATTCATTCCTTTTGGTATTCGTATTGCTGCTGCTACTTTTCAAAGGTTCACACATGAAGTGCTTAATGGCCTTGATTTTGTATTTGCTTATCTAGATGATTTTTTTGTTGCATCTAAGAACGAAAAAGAACATGCGCGTCATCTCAATGAACTCTTCAAACAATTGGAGCAATATGGTCTAAAGATTAACCTAACTAAATGCATTTTAGGAGTGAAAGCAATTGAATTCCTTGGTCATTACATTTCAGGAGACGGAATTAAACCTATTCCAGGTCTTGTTCAACCCATTCTTGAGTTCCTACAACCCAAAACTCTTGGTGAACTTCGCAACTTTCTTGGCATGGTTAACTTTTATCATAGATTCATCCCACACATAGCTGAACTTGAAATTTCTGTTTTAATCAAGTAATCTCTAACTGCAAAAACAAAAAAAGGATCCTCGACTTGTTCATTAGTCTGATCAATTGACTCAAGCATTTTCTACAGTTAAAAATGCTTTGGCCAAGGCTACTCTTCTTGCTCATCTATCAATGCCGGCATCTCTAGCCATCATGACTGATGCATCAGACCGGTCCGTTGGAGGAACTGTTCACCAAATTATTAATGGGGAGATGCAACCTCTAGGATACTTTTCTTGTAAATTGAATGCCCCTCAGACAAAGTACAGTACAGTAGAACCCCGGTTAACCGAAATAAAGGGGAGAGAGCCGTTTCGGATAACCGATTTTTCGGTTAAACCGTTATATGCTAAAAATAGCCTATAAACATCTTGTGTAGGAAAATGAGTTTACAAACAATGTCTATATAATGTACAGTGTTTTATTAAAGCTACCAAATATATTATAATGAGTCATCAAATACTATAAAATGAACAACTGTGTATAAAGTTACTACATTTTACATTACGTATTACAGAAATCAGTGATTTTTGTTTGTTTTTTTGTAAGTCCTTCACATCATTTTCGAGCAGCAATGTCCCGCCATCTTTTAATTAGAAGGACTTTAATTAATCAGTCCTAGAATCTTAATTAATCAGTAGGCGTCGATTCGCTGCATTGTTCCACGAATTTTAGGGCAACCTAAAATAATACAAGTGATTTAATGTACTGAACGTGAGTTTAAAAACTAAACTCTATAAAAAATTTCTGTGTCTGGGCTATACAGTAATGTTTGACTCACCTCTAATGCATTAAATCCGTCGTCGGGTGTCACTTTGCCGATTCCGTCATCCACGTCGTCTGCTGTGTTTCTGTTGCATTGTCAGCTGGCTGCAACACTGCCTCCACAATATCTTGCTCGGTGAGTTCATCAGAATCATCGGCGACGGCCCATTCGTCCACGTCACTTGTATTCATTTTTTCACATCCAGGAATGCTGTGAACCATCTCTGTCAAATTCTCATAACTTTCAATTTCTTCTTCGTCTAGTCCGTCATAAATCTTCCTCCAGCACCGTTGAAGTGTTTCATCTTTAATGTTGGCCCAAGCCTCCGCACACCAATAAATCACGTGTTACATGTTAACTGTATTCAGTGTGTCATTAATTATTTTATTTTGTGTTTCGCAATCTTGCAGGATCTTTCTTAACAATAGACCTCGATAGTGCCGTTTGAATGCTTCTATCACTCCTTGATCAAGAGGATGAATAAGGCTAGTGAAATTTGGGGGGAGAAAGCGCACAACAATATCGCCTTTTTTCAACTCACTGGGATGCGAGGGCGTATTATCTATTAGTAAAATAGCTTTTTTCGGCAATCCTTTTCCAGTTAAAAACTTTTTCAACTCACTGGGATGCGAGGGCGCATTATCTATTAGTAAAATAGCTTTTTTCGGCAATCCTTTTCCAGTTAAAAACTTTTCAACTTGCGGCACAAACTGTTTTAAAAACCATTCCTCAAATAAGTCACTGGACATCCAGGCACTTTTTTGCGCTCTGTAAAACACTGGCAAGGCGTTTGGTGCAATATCCTTCAGAGCTCGAGGTTTCATTGACTTGCCGATGCACATTGGTGGCAACCTATGAGTGCCAGAGGCATTTGAAGCTAAGAGAAGTGTTATTCTTTCCTTTTTCATTTTGTGACCGGGGGCAGACGTTTCAGTTACTGAAGCTAGGGATTTTTTAGGCAACATCTTAAAGTTAACACCAGTTTCATCGGCATTGTAGATCTGGTCCTTACTGTAGCCTTGAGTGTAGTCTGCAAACATTGTTTTGAAAACATCTACCGAGTCTGAATCAGCAGATAACTTTTCACCGCACAAGATCAGTTGACGGATCCCATGACTCTTTTTAAATCGATCTAACCAACCTTAGCTGGCACAAAAATCTTTCCCTTCGTCACCTAAAAGCTCTGCTAACATTTTAGCCTTTTCTTGTAATAGGGGACCTGTTAGTGGCATGCCCTCTGTTTTTCCCTCTGTTGTGTGAACCATATAAATAAGGCATCATTGACTTTATCGAAATCTGACGTCTTCAAAGTTTTTCTGTTACCATTTTTTACAGCTTGCTCTGAAAACTTAGTTTTAGATTTTACCCATTCCGAGACAGTAGACACGCCAACTCCGTAGTTTGCCGCAACAGTCTTTAGCAAACAACTTTCTTCAACTTGTTTGATAGCAGCTAATTTATCCGTAAAAGAAATAACCACGCGCTTTCGCTTTGATGCCATCGCACACGCACGCCTTTACGATACACTACAACTTTACAAAAAACAAAATTGCTAATCACTACAACCACTACCCGTGACAGCTCCACTGTGACCGTGACTAAGCGACTGAGGGTGGGGAATGGGGAAATTGCAAGGTCGGTGACCGGAGGGGGGTGAGTGGAAACGGGGTGGGGGAGGTGAATCATCACAAGGACACGTCAAACATCCCGCTCATTGCCGCGCGTCGCCAATAGTTCCTAGAAAAAGAGGCTCGGCGCAGCACCTCACTGTTTGCATATTACATATTTATAATTATTTACGGAACCGTTTCGGTTAACCCGATTTCGGTTAACAGGGGTTCTACTGTACGTATGATAAAGATCTTTTAGCGATATACCTAACTATTCATCATTTCCAGTATTTACTTGAAGGAAGGGAGTTTACAGTTTTCATTAATGTATGCTTTTGTACAGTCTTGATGTATGCTTTTGTTCAAGAGAAAGTGCTGCGTCCCTTAGAAGAGCACGCCATCTCAAATACATCAGCCAATTCACTACGGACATCAAGTATTTACCTGGTAGTCAAAATCCAGTCACTGATACACTTTCTTGGATACAAGATATTGTATTACCCTCAATTATAGATTTTGATGAAATTACAATGGTTCAACAATCAGATCCTGAGCTTAAAATGATTCTTCAAGATAAACGTGATTTATTCAAATCATTTGTACCTGTTGGTTGCAATTCTTCCGTGTACTGTGAGATGTCAACTTCAGCTCTACGGCCTTTCGTACCTCAAAACTTTCGTCAACGAGTTTTCACAGCTTTTCATAATCAAACTCATCCGGAGTCAGAGCTTCATTGAAACTTGTGAGCAGTAGGTATTTCTGGCCGAACATTCGTCGTGACATAACCAAATGGGCTCGCTCATGCATTATCATGGCTCGTTTTGGTGTACCAACTCCTATAACAACTGATCACGGCCGTCAGTTTGAATCTTGGCTTCTGCAAGAAGTTTTAAAGCTACTTGGTATTGAACATCATCACATAATGGCCTACCATCCACAGAGCAATGGTATTCTTGAACGTTGGCATCGTATTCTCAAGGCAGCAATAATTTGTGATGGTCCAAGAAGATGGACTGAAAGACTTGCGCTTATTCTTTTTGGGCTCCGCTCATCTATCAAAGAAGACTTGAATATCTCTTCAGTTGAAATGGTATATGGACAGACATTGCGTTTACCAGTTGATTTTTTTTGCCAACCAGAAGACTACTAAATTAGAACCTGAGTTATAGGACACTTCAGGAACGTCTTCAAGATCTTTGTCGCAATACTACTTCCCATCACAACCACCAGCTCAATGTGTTTATCCCTAAAGGACTTCAGACAGCTTCTCACGTTTTTGTCAGAGTTGATGGTGTAAAAAGCTCATTGTAAGCACCCTACGAAGGTCCTTTTCTGGTTGAACAGAGGGTTGACAAAGTTTTTAAGCTTCATGTTAAAAATTCATCGAAGTATATAAACTTAGATCGCCTTAAACCTGCTTTGTTTGAAGATCAAACTCCATCGATTTCTCATCAAGAAGCACCTAAATCTCTAGAACTAGTCTCTTCTGTATTCCCCCATATGAAATCTTTCAACAGATCCATTACTTCATGCTGTGGGAGAAATGTAAAATTACTAGCCCACCTACAGTGAGACTATGATCTACGGGGAGCCCCTTGAGGGGGAAGCTGTGTACCAGTATACCTCTATGCTGCACCATATGTGTTGAAAATTAAAAACTTATTTATTTAAAAGAAAACAGCTGTTATGAGACTTCTAGTTGTTTTTTTTAAGTTTTTGATTTATTGTTAATAAAAACTAAATATCAATTACTTTCATTTGTAATAATTAAAACCACTACAGCTATAATCTTGTTTATCGCGACCCTTTTTTATTACTTCCTGCCTGATAAAAAACACTTTGTGGAAACATTCCATTCCGTTTACAACTCATCTAACATTATGAAATTAATTATGCTTGTAGTTTTATTGTATATTTTGAAATATAAAAATTTTTATTATTAAATTAAGGTATTAGACTTTATTATTTAGGCTTGCTTTTAATAACGAAAAAAAATACATAAAAACCCTAGGAAATTGGTGTCAAAACTAAACAAAATGAGTCTTTGGCATTTTTATTTAAAAATAATTAAATTTATTTTTGTTATTTTTTCTTTTTACAAAGTTTTGAAGTATTAATGTTTTAAATTCCATTGACTTAACATTTACTGACCCAAAATAGTTTACTATTTCTTAAATTTAAAACAAAATGTATACTGTAATTTCTAAAAAATGTATGGTATTATTTGCTGTATAGTTTTTTTATGAATGTGAGTAGCATTTATATTTTCTTAATTCAGTATTATCACCCATTGAGAAAAGAACCAATACAGTAGAACCTCACTAACTCGACACTTTGTGGACCGAGAGGTTGTCGAGTTTGGGGGTTGTCGAGTTATCCAGAACATTTTATTTTCAAAGGATTCTGATTAAATAAACACACCATAGATGATAAAAACATGTTTAAATTTATTACTTACATATATACAGTGTAGTGATTTTTCGTAAGTCCATATCAAATCCTTTGAAAAAATGTAGTTATTGAAGACTGCTTCTCTCTTTCAATTCGGCGCCTGGCTGCTTCATCACGGAGTCTCCGAATTAATAAAATGTCCATTGCAGACATCCCTTGCTGTTGCTGCAAGTACCGCAAAGCACCTTCCAAACACTTTAGTCCCTCGCTGTGGCTCATCATGTCCTCTTGACTTGTCTGAGTGTCGTCTTCTGAGTCATCTTCTTCCTTCTCTCCTCCTTGGGCTCTCACAGCGGCAATTATTTCATCTTCTCCAAGTGGTTCACTGGCCCCATCTAAATCCATCCACTCCCGTACATCTTCTTCCACAGAATCTTCACAGCCAGGAATCTGTTTCATCACCGAGACCAAATAAGAGGATTCACTTTCTTCTTGTGGATCAAACTCATTTCCTGAGTGATCTAGGAGTTTTCTCCACGAGCGAACGAGAGTGATCGGTTCTAATTCATTCCAACATTGGCTAATCCAACCGATAACATCCAACAAATCGATCTGCTTCAGTTTAGCTAGCAACTCGTGACCTTCATCCATGGCTAATATTAACGATGACAAGAGCTTACGTCGATAACGTTTCTTCAGAGCTGCCAAAACACCTTGATCCATCGGCTGTACAAGTGAAGTGACGTTCGGGGGAAGGAAGATTGCCTTGATCCCTTTGTCTGTCAAGAAGTTTGTGTCTGGATGAGTCGTTGCGTTGTCCATGATAAGTATGGCTTTCCTTGGAAGATTTTTAGACTTTAAAAACCTCTCAACTTCAGGGACGAATTGGTTGAAAAACCACTCCTTAAATATAGTTTCGCTCATCCATGCATTGGATTGGTTCCGGTACCATACAGGCAAATCAAAGCCATTCTCGGTACACTTAACATGTTTGAAACACCTTGGTTTCTTTGCTTTACCTATCATGGCTAATTTAACTTTATGTTCTCCAGTTGCATTACTACAAGCAAGAATAGTTATTCGCTCTTTACTTTTTTTGTAACCTGGAGCACTCAATTCACTTTTTAAAGCCAAACTTTTAGCAGGAAGCATTCGATAATTGAGGCCGGATTCATCACAATTATAAATCTGGTCACCAGTAAGACCTTCCTTTTCAATAAGCTCTTGAAATTTTATTTTAAACTCACCAACAGAATTTGGATCAGCTGATAATTTTTCCCCGCAGATGCTGAGTTGCTTGACGCCATACCGCTGTTTCCACCTATCTAACTATCCATTGCTTGCTGTGAACCCCGAATCACCCTCTTCTTTGAATTCTTCATAGAACTTCAGAGCTTTTTCTTGCAAAATTGGACCGGATATTGGCACACCTTTGTCCCTTTGAACACGAAACCACTGATACAAAGCCTCGCTTACTTTTTCATATTCGGCACATTTCATTGACTTTCTCTCCTTAATAGACTCTCTACACATTCTTTTTAAACACCATGATTCAATCTCAGTTTTTTTCTTTTGCCAACCAAGCACTGTAGATCGCCCAACATTTAAGTTCAATGCTATTTTATTGACCTTTTCACCTTTTTCCAGTCTTTTTAACCTATCAAATTTAAGTTCCATTGAAACCGACACTTGCTTCCTCTTTTTCCCCGACATCTTCTTTGACACACACGCCAAAAGTGTAAAACAATAACTGAATAAAACAACAATAACAATAACTGAATTAAAGAGTGAAAAAACCGTTCTACTCGAGCACACGTAACACAACTCAAACTGTCAACAGTCAGCGCTAAACTAATCAGGTAGAAGAGACACGAGAATAAAAGGTTCGCCAGCGCGACCGTAGCGGATCGGTAAACAATAGCGACCATCCCCCAACCCCCGCCCCTAACCGGTCAGTCAGAGGAAAGGTCGTTACCCCGACTTGGAATTCCCAAATCTACGAATTCCCGTCTGCGGCGCGCACTGACCCAGTTCCTGCCTCGCCTCCCTCGTTGTGTGCACTAGGCTATTATGATTTGAAGTCGAGTTTAGAAGAGAGACAAGGGAGCCATCAGATATCTCTTTCCCCCTTTTAAGCAGCGAAGGAGCGCTAGTTCAGTCCCCTCTTCAGACGGCAAACATTTTCAGCTCCCACTTTGGGAATACTGAACCATTACCACCTTCCTCCAAATCTACTTATTCTGGTCCGGTAGGTGGCACTTCTCCTGTTGGTTCATTATTCTTATTCCCAGCTACTCCGGCTGAGGTTGAAGGAGCTATTCTATCTCTTAAATCTAAGCATTCTTCTGGTACAGATGAAATTTCCAGCTTGGTCCTAAAGAGAATTTACAAAACAATTCTAGAACCATTGACTTATCTTATTAATGAATCCTTTACATCAGGGACATTTCCAAGCGTTTTTAAGATAACAAAAATAATACCAGTATTTAAAAAAGGTAAAAAAAGTGATGTAATTAATTATCGCCCGATTTCCATACAATGCACTTTTTCTAAAGTTTTGGAGAAGCTTATGTATGTTAGACTCTCGGACCACTTAAATAAATATAATATCATAGTGCCAGAACAATATGGTTTCAAAGCTAAAGTGTCCACAACCAAGGCAATATTGGATTTTGTTAAGCATATAATAACTAACCTGGAAAATAATGAATCAGCTCTAGCAGTGTTTGATGACCTTAGGAATGCTTTTGGTAAGGTTGATCGTTTTATACTTAGAAAAAAACTTATAATGTATGGGGTAAGAGGTGTGGCTCTGGATTGGTTCGACTCATACCTGTCGGATCGCTGGCAGTATGTAGATGTGTCTGGATTTATTTCAAACCTAGTGGAAAGCATTGTTGGTCTTCTCCAAGGTAGTATCCTGGCACCCATTCTTTTTGTAATCTATATCAATGATATGCCTAGGTGCAACTCTCTTGTAATACGTGAAATCTATGTAGATGATGTTGCATGGTTGTTTGGTGGTCCTAAGGATGGCCTGCAAGCCATGGTCTCGCTGACCACGGAAACATTTATAGAATGGTTGGCTTTGAACAATATGTCACTAAATACAGAGAAAACTTTTTTATGCAATTTTTGACAAAAAATAAAAAACCTCAATCACACTGAGTGACTTTGGCATTCATGAGTGTTCCACAGTAAAGTATCTGGGTCTATTTATCGACAATACACTATCCTGGAGTCCCCATATATCATTATTGTGCAATAAATTAAGTAGAATTAGTTTTACCTTAAGAACTTTATATCCACTTCTGCAGCCGGAGGCTTTGATGTTGGTCTACCATGGCTATTTATCAGCAGTAATGACATATGGAATTGAAGCTTGGGGAGGGTCGCCTCATGATGTGCGAGTTTTTTTAGAGCAAAAAAGAGCAGTTCGAATAGTCAATGGAACGGTCCCACGAACCTCGTGTAGAGGAGTGTTTAAATCATTAAAAATTCTCACATTAGCCTCACTATACATTTACAAATTAATTTCAATCACAGTCAGAGACTTGCAGAACATCAGAACTGTGGGTGAGGGTTACAGATTTCCTACTAGGCACGGCAATGAGCTACGTACTCCCAAGCATCGACTAGCGTTAATGGAGAGCGAAGCGTCTTTTGCGGGAATAGTACTCTATAACAACCTTCCACAAGAAATTAAATGTTGTAATAACAAGTTGTTATTAAAGAAATTAAAATCATTTCTATTGGACAAGGAATTTTATAGTGTAGATGAGTACATTAAGGCAGAATTGTGATTTAGTTAATAAAAATGTATTTTTTAAATTAATTATATTATTATTTATTTTTGATGTACTACAATTACATCAACCTCTTAACCCTTATAGTGCCGGGAGTCGCTGTGAGCGACGCGCCATGCTAGTGCGAAAAATGCCAGTGTCGCTGTGATTTTGAGTGTATTTGTTATAATACATCACTATTTTTCATCAACCGCTGCTGAAGTCATACCAAACGAATCGACAATAATCACTGTCGTCAGTTTCGTAATTTTCTTTCGTAAAATTGTGCAGTTGATTGCAGTAAACATTAGATTACGTCAGTAGTCAGTGCAGCTGAGTTCGTCTTTCGCGCAAATGTAGTGTATCGTTATAATGTTTGTTTGTGTTTTGTCTATGTAGTTTGTGAACAATAATTATTTTTTATCTACTTAGAAGTTTATTACAATGAGTGACAATACACTTATTCCAGCAGATGACAGGAGACTTTTTTTATTAGAAAACGTAAATGATCCTGTTAAATCAGTTGCTAGCACTAGAAGTTTAGGCCAAAACAATGTTGATGTAGATGACGAATTCATTGCTGACATATCTTCATCTGACGAAAACTCATATTTATCAGAAAGTGTGCTCTATATTATTTTTTTTGTAATTATTAGAACATTACAGAGGCAAACCAACAATCCCAGTTTTATTTCAGGAAAATTGCTGTACAGATTTCAATAATTAGTCTGTATGTTTTGGTTAGTCTAGGTAACCAAAATGTAGCACTAGTTATATTTGTATGAAATGAAAATGTTTTTAAGTATGGTTAATGAAATTATTTGCCTTTGTTCAGTTTAAAATTCTCTATAAAATGGTAACAAGAGAAAAATTCTTAAAAAATTTGTTTGTACCAAATATTTTGTTTTAATAAAAAAAAAGGTTTTTTAATTAAGAGAGTAAACTGTATTTAATTAGAAAAAGCACTTCTTTTCTTTCAGTTAAAAACAAGATTTATATAAATATGACAAAAACATATATGCTGCTTAAGTTTGTTTGAAACCTTGCAATTTCACCAAAATTGGCCTGGCATTTTTCAAACAGGAAATGTGAAATTGACCTGGCAGTTCTTATATAAGTATTTATATAAGAGATTTTCTTTACGTCTTGATAAAACATGGTAGAATAAAATTGGACTTTCTTATTACACCTAAATTGAATAAAAAAATAAATTAAATAAAAAACTATCAAAAGAGTATAAAATAATGTTTTTTAATAGATGGCCATTAAATATTGACTGTCACTTATTTGTAACAATGTTAAAATGTCTAGTACAGACTTATCAGGTTGGTAGGTAAGGCTTCAGTCAGTTGTGTTGCTTTATTACAACGGTGGTTGTATGTAAGAACTACAACTACAGTTTTGAAGTAAACAGCTGTGTTCTGTTAGCAACGTTTTGCCAGAGTCAAATTTTCATGTTCACACACTACTACAACTTGACTATATATGTTGAGAGTGAGGCTCTGCCTAGACTGTTGCTGTCACAAGGGCGTCGGCCAATAAAAAGAAGGTGCCCATGTAGACTCTTGATTACCAACAAGACTGATTCATGATATCCACTGTCGGCAGTTAGTCAGTTAGGCTCAGACAGTTCATTATTACAGCAACATGTGAACAATTGTGAATCTGCTTAGCGCCTACGTCACACCAGCAGTGGGTGGAGCTTCACTCTCAGCTCTCACTGAATAGAATGTAGTGCAATGTTACATAATTCTCAATTTAAGTCTATAAATCCTTTTCACTTTACAAGTATGGTTTTAAAGTATTAAAGAAATATCCATATACAATTCAAGGTTAACAATTATATAGAGAATTTAATTAATCATAGTTGTTTAATCACACCAATTATTAAGGCTTCGGCTCTAATCTTGTAAAGTAAGTACTTAAAACATTAATCTGTACTATACAAATCTTCTTCAAATCAAAAAAATTCTGTTAGGGTAAAGAGCTTAAACCTAAATTACACATGTCAAATAATAATCCTAGAAAACAAAAAATAAATAAATAAAAAAACTGTAATTTGATGAATTAATGAAACTGGGCTTATTGTAATAACTAGTACAGATTATTTTTACAGATTGCTTATCCAATCATCAACTCACTGGACCCCAATGGCTATATAATGTACCGTTTGTTCAGAGATGCCACAGATTATGTAAATGGACATCATGTTAAAAACCTGGATTGTCTCAACCGTGATCTCAAAAGAGTAAGTATGTGTTAAAAAATGTACCAATTCGACTCAAAAGTGTATATATCTTGTTTGTATTAAAGATATTGGCTTTGGTTTGTTCGAAAACAATGTCGACTATGTTCTAAAAATGTATAATTTTTTTACTTACCTTGAATGTTGGTATTGATGGTGAAGTCAAAAGTAGTTTCAAAGCCTATACAAGATGATAGGACGTCCTTGATAATAGCACTGACCGGGTGGAGAACGCTACTCGATCAGTTGCAATAAAACACTCTAATGTGATGGTTTATATTGGTATACAGTAAATATCACAAAAGTTTATATATATATATATATATATATATATATATATAATTATTGAAGTAAAGTGTTATTTGTCCTAATTTACATTTTCTTAAAGTCCATCACTGTGCCAAATTATTAATTCTTGTAGTAAGTATTGAAACACGCACCAAGACAAAGACCAAGGGAACCAGGACAGGCCCCAAACACGTATCTGGAGTGTTTTTCATTTTCTGTTCGTCATTGGGTTCTTCTATTAAGTTGTGGAAGAGAGCTATTAAGTTGTATGCATAGATTAATATTAGAAATATGAAGAAAAGAAACAATACCCAATGATTGGACCAAAGCACTAATAACACCTATTTTCAAAAAGGGTAATTAGACAGAATGCAAAAATTATAGAGGTATTTCTGTTCTAAGTTCAGCATATAAAGTATTATCAAAAGTCCTGTTGAATAGGTAGAAAGAGTATATAGAAGAAAATATTGAAGAACACAAAGCAGGATTTGTTCAGGGTCACTCAAATATATAATGCCATTGATCATTCAGGCCATTGTCATTGCCACAAAATAATCTCTAAAAATATTGGGAGTTTAATAAGGATGTTCACCTATTATTTATAGATTTTCAAAAAGCACATGACAGCATAAATAGGATGAAAATGTATAAAAAAATGCAAATTTTCGGCATCCCCAACAAACTTATAAAATTGACACAAATATGTATTGATAAATGAATATGTAAAGTGAAGGTAAATGGAGAATATACAGAGGGCTCTGAAGTTAATACAGCTCATCAATGTGATGCGATATCCCCTAGTCGTAGAAGATGCACTCAAGAAGACAAGAGATTTAAGGGCTGGAATCTATGTTGCTTTAAAAGTAAATGTGTTAGCTTTTGTGGATGACGTTGCTCTTCTTGCTGAAAGTAGAACAGAACTGGAAAATTTAGCAAAAGTGCTCATTCAAGAAACCAGAAAGGTGGGATTAGAAATAAACCAGGATAAGACAAAATATATGCATATAACCAGAAGACAGGGAATGAATAGAATACAAGATATTAAAGCAGACAAGTGGAAATTCAAAAAAGTTGGAGACTTTAAATACCTTGGTATAACCCTAGCACAAAACATAAAAGAGGAAAACAAAATCCAAAATAGACGTGGAGAAATTACTTAAATCCCAGATATTGTCTTGGAAACTAAGATCAAAATCTATCATACAATAGTCCTCCCTATATTACTATATGGAGCAGAAATATGGACACTGACAAAGGAATATGAGAAGAAGCTTATTTTCTTGGAAAATAAATTATTAAGAAAAGTTTTTGGTCCAGTATGTGAAAAAGAGGTCTGGAGAATAAGAAAGAACAGAGAATTAAGATATATATACACTCACCCAGATATAGTAGCATTAGTGAAAAGTAGAAGACTAAGGTGGGCTGGAGGTGAGAAAATACCTCCATTATTAAATTTATTGAACAATCTAACCCAGAAGGTAGAAGACTCTTTGGCAGGCCAAGACTAGATGGAGAGAAAAGATCCTCAAAGATATTCACAAATTGGGAATTACACTTAGGCAGCAAAGAACAGAGCAGAATGGAAAGACATTGTTGTCGAGGCCAAAAACCATCTTGGGTTTCAATGGCCAAGGAGGTAATGGTAAGTTGGGTTCGCCTTTTTAACAGGTGTGGTCTGTTCCAAGTAATGGTAAGTGTGTTACTAAGCCCTCTGGCTTTGGTGGCAAACTTTCCAATATGCTCATACTAAATTAGGAAAATAGAACTTCCATTTCTACCAATTCTGTACCTGTTGAACAAAATATGGAAAGAGTTTAGTCATATCATATGGAAGGTATAGACAAACTGCTGTTTGTACCAACACAGTCGTCAATCACCATGTCCTTCTGTCAAGCCCTTTCATGAATACTTTATATTTTACGATGAGCAAAGGTTTTATTCTACTTTGTCCAAGAGCATCTATGGATTCCATCAAGTCATGTTCATATTCCGTGGACACATGAAACAACCCTCTTAACTCTCAATTTGCCTATGATTACTCCTTCTGAGTATCTAGCCACGATTTCTCGATTGTTCAAGTAATGGATGGGACGTTTGATTTGGTTTCCAATGTGGTCTTAGATAAACAAAATCATGACAATGTATTGGATAAACTTCATAGACTTGGTATATGTCTTTGAAGAGAACTTGAAGACTATGTAGAGGTAATGGATGGCGTTTGTCATTTCTAACTGGTTGCAGTCAGGTTGTTATGGTACAATTTGTTGATGGGTCAGGCTGCCTCCATCATCAGTTTTTGCCTAAAGCTGCTGTGAAGACGTGTGGCCCAATGTTCCGTTCTTGGTCCTGCCTTGTTCATGATTTTTATAAATGATATTTCTGGTAGCATAACTTATGCAATATTTGTCCATGTGGGGATGATACTTTGTTCAATCTTTCTGGTAACAACCAAGCTGATAATGAAACGATATGTTCATTCAAGGAAGTTCTCTTCTCAAATGGCTCAATAACAACTCCCTTATTGTTAACACAGACAAAACCAATTTTAATGACTTTAGCATGGGTGGGTCATTACCTAATGATATTGAACATGAAGATCACTTTAGGTGACTTGATAGTTTATTCATCTGAATATACTAGGGGTGTGTGAGAAATGATTTTTGAGTTCGAGTCAAGTACGAGGGTCTGTTCAATAAATACATAGACTAACGTCATAACACAAAATTAATTCTATTGAGAAGTTACATGTCATGATTCCCTTCAAAGTACTCCCTTCTCCAATGCACAAACTTATTCCAATGGTGTTTCCACTGTTGGAAACAGTCCTGGAAAGATTCTTTTGTGATGTCCTTCAGCTCCTTCGTCGCATTTTCCTTAATCTCGGGTATTGTCTCAAATCTCCTTCTTTTCAAAGGTCTTTTGAGTTTGGGGAACAAGAAAAAGTCACAAGGAGTTAGGTCAGATAAGTAGGGTGGGTGGGGAAGCACAGGTATCGAGTGTTTGGCCAAAAACTCACGAGTTCTGAGGGCTGAATGGGCTGGAGCGTTGTAATGATGAAAAAAACCAATCACGACTCCTCCTCATTTCTGGTCTTTTCTGCCTGATAGCGTCTCGAAGACGTTAAAGAACTTCAATATAGTAAATCTGATTCACTGTGGAGCCTTGTGGGAGGTACTCATAGTGCACAATGCCCTGAGCATCGAATAAAACTGTCAGCAACACCTTCACATTGAAATGAACTTGGCGAGCTTTTTTTTGGTCTTGGAGGTGTTTTCCCCACCCACTGAGACGATTGAACCTTTGTTTTGATGTCATATCCGTACACCCATGATTCGTTGTAATAATCCTCGTCAATAAGTTTTCATCTTCTTCTGAATATTCAAGCAATTACTCACAAGTCTGCACATGATGAGCTTTTTATTCATCTGTCATCAGTCATGGAACAAATTTTGCAACAACGCGACATCTGCAATTTTTCAGTCAAAATTTCATAACATGACCCAACTGATATTCCACACTCCTCAGCAAGCTCTCTAACGGTCAGACGACGATTTTCCCGAACCAGGGTATTGATTTTGTTTTGACATGTGAGTTGTCAGTTTATGTGGTAGGCCGTCCAGCACGGTCATCATCTTCAGTCGACTGGCGGCCATCTTTGAAACGTCCATGCCACTTAAAACATGTTGCATGCTTTATAGCAACGTCGCCGTAAGCCGTCTTGAGCATATCAAACGTTTCACTCGCCGACTTGTCGAGTTTAACACAAAATTGCACAGCAACTCTGCTCGTTCAAATTGCATATTGCATAATCGGCCAAATGAAGAAAACACTCTTCGTAAATAACCTTGTTTATGGTTCAGTTAAGCACTTGCAATCATGTTTTAGGGATGAGTTTAGTTTAACTAAGTTCAAAGAAGATGTTTCCTTCTCCCCACATGCCAAGTTAAAGTAGACACTATATGATAATAGAAATGTACAAAGATTGGAATTGTTTCAAACTGGGTAAAATTCATCTTCAACTAAAAGATTAATGTAATTCCTGTCATGGTGTTGCACTTAAACTCGTTGCACATTATTTTTTTTTTTTTTTGCAATACCAACTAAATTATTGCCTGTTAATGTGGATTAGGACTAAGATTACTAGAAATAATATTCTATTCTTTTCTGAGCTTAAGATGAAATCTTCTTTAGCTAAACAAATTTACTCACAGGCCAAAATACAAACATATATGAAGTGGCAAAATAATAAACTGACAAAATTACTTTCAGGTAATAGTTGTGGATTGGAACCCGAACTCAGTAAAACTGCACCGAGCCAATACCTTCCTCGTCCCTCGGTGGAATGGGGAAGACAATGACTCCTCACTCATAGACCTCGCATCATTTCTCAGGAGTAAGTTGGAGCAAAAATGTGCTATGTTTATCAACAACCTCTTATCCCTTAGATTTGTAATTGAAAAAATGTACATAATTTGGACGCTTGAACACAAATAACGTACATTTGTACTAATTTAATGTTCAACTGTGAAGATCAGACACATGAAATTGCTCTCTAGTGTCAATTAATTAGGAACTTTTATGGATTCCATGGTGATTGAAAAATGTAGCTATCTCAACCTTTTTAATCATATTTAGTTATTCCTTGTAAATAATCTGGAATGCTTTATTTTACATAATGACTATTTCTAAATTGTTGCTACTTACAGATAACCACACATTTAGTAATTCATTTATTGCCTAATGTTTTACTTTTTTATTAAAAATGTTGATAACTTATTCTTTGAAAACTGCTAGAAGAACCTATTCTGTTTTTACTGCTTCAATCCAGTTTAATAATCCAACAACAATATAACTGATACTTACAGTTGTCAAGAGCTATATCTTAGTGCTTACCTTAATTGACCAATGGTACATATCTGAATATTGATGATTTTGTTTTTTTATATCTCAAGTGTATTTAATTTTGAGCCAAATTCTTTAATGTGATTGGCTAGCAAGAACAAAACCGTTAAACGTTTGTTCACATTTCTTGTTATGAGTGATGTTGAACTTTCAACATAAATTATACAGAAAGATTTGAATTAATGCTTAGTGAACATATGTTAGTTATTAGTATATAAAGAATTATTTATGATTTCTGACAAAACTCCTCTTGTTACCAGTTTATGGGTAGGATCTTTACATGCGGTTGAGAAATATGCAATATGTTGAATGTCCAAAGTGATCTAGTAAGATCACAAACCACGTACTCCCAAAGATTTTAGTCCGGGAGTTCCACAGACTGTCAAGCAGAATTAACTGATCTTTATCCATTTTTTTTGGCCCATTTATACCATGACAGTTCTCAAATTGTCTTTTAATTTTCTTTGCCATGCTTTGCACTAAAGCAATCTATTAGGATTGGTGCAGATCAAAATTGTTGATCCACAGGGTGGCCATGTATTTCTAGGATAATACTTTTTTTCACAGTGGACGTTTTCACTTTGTTTTAAAGTTGCAAATGTACTTTGTCAAATGCAATATCCTCTTATAGTTTCAGCACAAAAGATTGAATTTATGACAGTGGAGAGGAATCTGTGTCAATTCTTCTCCCTTTTTACAGATTTTAAATAAAAACATTTATTTGTGTTATTTAAGAATTAATTAACATAAATCCTTGAAAGTTTTATATTTTTAAGGCTATTATATTTTTGTTTTTAGAAACCTCAAAGTAAAATTCCCATCTGAAATCATACTCTGTATGACAAGTAAACTTTGCTATAATAATGGAATATCATTCTTGTTACGACTTTTGTATTGCTTCAGAACATTATTCTGGTCAGGTTCTGAGCGCTTAATCCCCGCTCCGATTTTGTTGTTGTCAACAATCGTTAATAGAGCATGTCTATAAGCAGCAGTATGATGTGTTACAAGTAACAATTTATTTTGCTACAGTATTTACATCTTAAAAGCGCTTTTCACTTACATTCTCAACTGTTATATGTTGTTAGTAGCTGAGTGGGCTAAATTGTTTACTTTTATTAGGTTATTTGTGAGTAATGTTACTTTGTTGATGTTTAAAACTAGGAAAAAATGTGTATGGATGAAAAACCTACATCCACATTTTTCTTGATAGCTGTAAAACCCTTGCATGCCCCAGATATGTGTTTTAATAAGGTTTACTTAAAAATGTATAACTTTTGCTATAGTGCATATATATTTATAACTTTAGTATTAAAATATTCACAGTAGAATTCTCTTTACTTTAATATATGTGAAGTATGATATTTTTTAACCTCAAGATACATATTTAGAATTATAAATTAATTAAGAAACATTCAGTAGCTAAATACAAAAACTCATAAGTATATAAAAAGTGTATGAGTGAAAATTTACACATATTTAAATTTATAGTAAATATACTATTGTAAGATTAATATTTCTACAAGGGTATTTTATAATAATACATGAATCGTCAGCAAATAAACAGATATTTATTTATTTTGTACGTCAGTAAAATATTACAAAGTATTAGATGCAATCATATGTGATGTTCTAATAGGGGAGACGTTATGTAAAAGGAATAACATGGCCGAAAACTTCTTCAGTATTCACTATAAATAGAAATACTACTAACATCTGACAGCTGCAATGTGCTAAGTTGGCGCCGTACAGATTGGTACAGCAGCCATGTTTAGCAACTTAAAATGGGTGACAAAATTTCTTCCGTACCAATTGGTTAAATTTTTTTGGCAATACCGAACTTCAGTTCTTTACTTCAGTAATTGAAAAAACATAGATAAAAAATTAACCTACATATATACTTCACAAAAACGCTCATCTTTATATGTTGGCAATCAAGCGAAAACATTATATTTAAGCGTGGCAGCTGCATTAGAGGACTGAGCATAGAACCTATCACCTACTAAGGTTATATAATGTACTATTCATTATTTATTATTCATCATTAAGACGCTGATCGTAGAGTTATGGGTGAATATGAGGGGCCAATAAATGTGATAAGTGTAGATGGGCGAATGTAGTCATTGTTACTAACTAAAGTAGCCTTACAAAGAGCTATTTATTAATAGCCCAATAGCCACGGCGACTAAGGGACCTACAGCTTTACTTGGAATCCGAACCACGTAGTGTTGGTATAATTTTCAGTGAATGGACAGGCCAGATACTCTGTTCTCTTTCTTAGGCCAGCCGTATACTGAATCGAACAGAACAGAACGTGACGAGACTGACGTTTTGTCGTGTCTCGTCTTGTGGTGGCCGCACACTGAATCGAACGAGTAAAAACGGAACGTTAGCATCACGGAAGTTGTTTATAATTTCACAATTTTGCTTAACCCATTCACCTACCTCCACTCTAAGAGTGAAGTTGAACCAGAAATTCCAGAAAAAAGTAGCCAATTTGTGAAAGTTTACTTAACACGTTCGCTGCGGTATTAAAAAATCGAGTTGTTACCTGTGTGCTAAAATATTTTTTGAAAAATTAAACTTAAACTTAGTAACAACAAATACGAAGTAAATCCCAGAAACGCAACCTGCCAAATCGAAGCACAACTATATAATAGGACGTGGAAACGTTTTAATCGGTTCTACCGAGCTCTAACGGCACAATGAGTAATCTCTCTTTGTTTGACAGGACCCTGTCCGGACAGTGCTGCGCACGCAGGTTGCGGCGACGACCACTGTCCGGACAGTGGCCCGCAGCAAACGTGTTAAACAAGTGTAAAATCTACAAATATAGACTAATCAACATAACCATTTTGTTCCTAATAAATTGATCTTTAAGTACAATATAAATTTCATAGCCTTAGGTAGGCCTAACTTATTATTTACGCATTTACAAAAAAAATAATTTTTTAAAGCAAAACTGTTAAAATATTACAAAACTTTTTTCACCATGGAAACCCCATAATTGTTTAGAGAAACAGTATTTTTACGTGGAACTTTGATTATAAAAGCTGTATCATGTACAAATAAATTTTGTAGAACTAAAAATGAAATGTATGCAAAATTGGTGAGTACCACGCTCAATATTCATTTTGAACACTAAACAATCCTAATACTTTATTACTATGGCAACTAAATGATAATATTTACTTTCAAAACACTTTACTAATAACACACACTGTTTGTTTACAAACAAACAACACAACAACATTCAGTATCTGTGTATCTGTTCGCTCCATTCAGAGACAGACGGTCGGCTGAGTCAATGGACGGTCGGAGTTGTAACTTAATTAAACTGAGTTTAAAAAATTGCATGTTAGTGGTCAGTGCGAGGCAAGTTTTACTACGCCAAATAAAAACCGACTACGACATAAAACAGTAACCTATTTAGATGACTTCTATAAATGTGTAGTGAAAAGACTAGTGTACAATTTTCATATAGAAGAACATAGAATACCAACTGTAAAATTATTGAGGGAGACGCTAAAAGAAAAAATAAACTTTCAGAGTTGTGATAAAAGTTTGAGACGCACATTAAAGGATTTAGGGTTTACTTGGAGAAAGACAACAAACAATAGAAAGTTGTTAATTGAAAAACCAGAAAACCGAGAAAAACGGATAACATATTTGAGAGCGTTGAAAAGCTACAGAGAGGAAGGACGTCCAATAATTTATTTAGACGAGTCTCACATACTATCTTCTCATGTTTCTAATAAAACTTGTTCAGATGGCTCAAATAAAGGGTTACACCTCCCAATTTCTAAGGGTGAAAGATTGATAACTATCCATGCGGGCGGAGAGAAAGGGTTCGTGCCTAACGCTTTTACCTGCTGCAAAGCGAGCAACCATAGTGGAGACTACCACGACAACGTGAATGGGGAAATATTTATGAAATGGATGAAGGACAAAGTATTGCCCTATTTGGAACCAAATTCAGTACTGGTAGTCGATAATGCACCCTACCATAAAATTCTAATTGAAAATGCTCCTACTTCAAAAAGTAAGATACAGGGATATGAAGGTGTGGCTTTAAAAAAAAGGAATATCATTCAGCGACGATATGTTTTTACCTGAACTGTACAAACTTGTGCAGCTACATAAACCAAGGTATTTCCGATATGCCTTTGATGAAACTGTCAAACTTGAGGGTCATGACATCTTACGACTCCCACCCTAACACCCAGCTCTCAATCCGATTGAGTTAATTTGGGCCGAAGTCAAAGGTTATGTAGCCAAGAGAAATACGTCCTGTACTATATCTCAAGCTAAAACCCTCTGCGAAAAAAAAAATCAAGAATGGGTGCAGAAGAATGGTTAGGAAAGTGCAAGCACGTGGAGAAGATAGAAAAAGACTATGCAGCGGCAGAGCCCCAGATAGACAATGTTATAGAATCCTTTTTTATATCAGTTGGAAATGAATCTGATACAGACAGTGACGGTCTTTCAGAGGAGGAGGAAGAGTTAAGTGGGATTGAAGAACTCTAATGAAGTAAAACGATTGTAAGTCACATTCATATATCATTATAAGATTCATACTATATTATATTCACATTCATTATATATTCATTATAAGAAAGTACTTATAAGTTACTCAACTTTTTACTAACTATTTACAAAAATAAAATGCCTAAGTAATATTATTACAGTAGTTTTAAATGAAGTAGACGAAGAAGCAGGAATAATAGCAATAATAATAATAATAATAATAATGTGTTTCTTGTGTTTGTGAAATTTACATACTTTCCGACCTACTATAAAAATACAGTTACCACAATACATTTAATGTTTTCAATTTATAATACTTTTTCCCATACATGTTTAGCTGTCAAATAGTAAAGTGTAACCGATATAGAACCTAGGAAGAAGTTTTGGCACCTTCATATCAGCGGCGAGCGCGTGAACGCAACCTGTAAATCATATTGGGTTTGTTTGTTGAATGGGTAGTAGTTTGTTTCCGCGCGCAGAGCTAAAGTCCTCGATGTGTACACAAGTCCAGAGCTTGCTGAAGAGCTAATGAAAATTAATTGCAACTTAACCGGTACTGTTATAAGTAATCGGAAGGGATTATCTAAAAATAAAAAAATAAAACAGCAAAAAATGAAGAAAGGACACATTGTTTCAATTCAAAATGGGAATCAGTTGGTGTTGTCTTGGAAAGGCAAACATATTGTAGCTATGCTAATTTCAAAAAGTAAAGGCAGCAAATCAGACACAACTGAAGTGATAATCAAGTGGCCTAACAAACCACTCACAACGAAACATAATGTAGTACTTGACTACTTATAACATACATACGGGTGCGGTTGATTGTAGTGATCATTTTATTGTATCATACCAATTCATGATAGGAACCCGAAAATGGTATCGTAAAACTTTTTTGGATTTTGGAAGTGGCAGTCATCAACTATATAAAAATGTACAGAAAAGAGACCTTAAAAAGCATCTTGCACACAGAGCTTTCCAACTGGACTAATTCAAATCACTTGTTATTAATCGCACTGCCAGTCGACCTAAGCCAAAAAAGTGTGGACGTCAACCTCAGGGACCTAAATTACTATGTTTAGATGGAAAGCTTCACTGCATGGGAAGACGAGAAAAGGGATTCTACTGGAGCACAGTGTGTCAAAGAGAGGACTACGCTGCGAGACCATCTTCTGCATGACCGGAGCGGACCACCCAACACTCCACCCAGACGTTTGCTTTGAAACTTGTCATACCATGCAAAACTATTAAATGCATTTGTTTCTTTGTTTTGAAAATAATTCAGATGACAAGTTTTCCAGCTCATTTTACATTAATTTTTATTTCATCATAATCTCATTTCAACAATTAGTATAATATTATCAACAGGTTTTGATGTAGTTAAGAAAATAGTTTTATATGTTTTCTTTTGAATAAGTTGTAAAGTAAATGTTTGTGAAATAACTATATTTTTCTCTATTATTTCATGGTCAAAGCAAAATAAAATAAATTGAACTTTACCAAAAATGAAAATAAAAAAAAAAAAATTGCACAAGCGTGTAAGGACACATCCTAGGTCAAAATTTATTCAGCGCTTTAAGGGCTAAAATATTTTGGATTCCAATTACATTTACAAAATTATAGAAAGATGTTTAGTATAATAAGTTGTAACTGAACACAAGCTACCATCAGTTTTGGAACAATGCATGTTTTGGTTGAAAGTAAATCAGAGTGCAAGTGAGAACAAGGATTTGGATGAGTGGATGGGAACAAGCTTGTAGAAATGTCTTATTTATGCTTGACATTTTTCTAGCCATAGCCACAAACCAAGTGGATGACGTGAGAGATGTATTGGTTCATTACAGTCAGTTTGATGACCCTTTGCAGACATTCAAAGAGAAGCAGCGAATGCTCATGGTAAGTAAATGCAAACATTAGGTGTTTGTAGCGCTTCATTATCGTGTATTTTCTATTAGTTATATTTTGCTTAACACTGCATTAAGCTTTGTACACTCTCAAACCAAGATTTAATTATTGTTGATGGTTTTACTTGACCTCATGCACATGCAAGATGAGAATAGCATCTTATATATTGAATGTTTTCAAAATATGTGATCCAAAAGTCATTGCTAGTTGGCTAACTGTGTCCATTCACTGGTAGCTAATTTTTCCCTAACTGGCAGGCTATTATTTTTGGTGAATCTGCAGAAGTTTTTTTAAAAATGTGTAAAATAAATCTATTTACTGTAAGTCTACTTATGTTTGGAATCTTTGTGATAAAAAAGAAGTGGGCCATCACATATAATATTAAAAAACAGATCTTAAATGAACAAAATTTGTTTTGGTTAAAAACCTAAATTTTGAAAAATTGATTTTTAAAATCTAACATGGGCTGGGATATGCCATATAAAAAATGTTGTGATAGTGAAATAAAAAATGCATGCTAGCCAAATTATCCTAAATGTAATCTACACATAAGGAAATATACACATATATTATACATATAGTATGATATATGTAAAAATTAAAATAATGTACCTTACAAATTCCGTACACAAACTAAAAATTGATTACAATGAAAACTGTAATATTTAAAAGATTCACTAGAAATGTTATATAAACACTACATAGTTCTAATATGTACTAAAAATAAGCTACAACTATGTACAAAGTAAATAAATATGTTGGCTGTTATAGAAGTTATTTACACATTTGAAAGCATAATAAATGTTGATAAATACAGTAGAACCTACTATAACCCATTCTATACACTGTGGTGTTAAGAAGTTAACCCTCCGAGTGTTGATCGTTAGATTTCTAACGATATTTTCTAGCGGCCGAGTGTCGATCGTAAGATTTCTAACGATCTTGCAACGCCGTAGTTTTTGACTGATTTAACCGGTTTTCATTATCGATATCGCGATGATTCGAATACTACGCTATTCTAGAACATCCAGGCTGCATGGCAACTGTATAATGCCTACTGTTTGTAAAAAAATTAGCAGTTTTATTTTATTCTCAAAATTACGTCAAGGTTTTTGTACATAGTGTATATAATTTCTTCTACATGTGTTATATTCAAGGGGTTAAAAAAAGTGTGTAAATGTATATATTTTTGTGTTCAGTGATAAATTCTTTACTAAATGGCTATTTTGATTTTTTTATGAAGTGAACAAAAAAAAAATATAAAAATTGAGATCTTGAAACATTTTTGAAACGTTTTTTGAAATTTTAAGTTCCCGCCCACAGACAAATTTTAGGACTCGTGAATTTTAGGCATGGTGTACAAATTTAGAGTTAAGAAGCCGTTTCTAACACTTAACCTGAGGACCAATGGTTTAACGTGATTTCTGAACCACGGAAGCGTCAGGGTAAAAACTGTTATGGTCATATCGGGAACCGAACCCGGACTAGCTGCATGGCAAGCTACTGCCTTAGCTCTTTACCTACGGCTGCTCCAATTGTATAAGGCTTACAGAACGTCATTTGATAGTAATAATCACATTATTCACTCACTAACACACTTAGTACACAGCATGTTATCACTATATACATAAATAATTTACTATAAATAACTCAAACAACAGTAACAGTGATGTGACCAGCTTGTATGAGTTGTAACTTTACATCTTGTTATTTCATCAGCTGTGTCCAAGCAATGAATCGCCTATCACTAGCCAGCAAGTCATGGTATCTTGTGGTATTAGACTTGTGCAGCTCATTACTTTACATCTTGTTATTTCATCAGCTGTGTCCAAGCAATGAATCGCCTATCACTGTAGCCAGCAAGTCATGGTAACTTTTGGTATTAGACTTGTGCAGCTCATTACTTTACATCTTGTTATTTCATCAGCTGTGTCCAAGCAATGAATCGCCTATCACTGTAGCCAGCAAGTCATGGTATATTGCGGTATTAGACTTGTGCAGCTCATTACTTTACATCTTGTTATTTCATCAGCTGTGTCCAAGCAATGAATCGCCTATCACTGTAGCCAGCAAGTCATGGTAACTTTTGGTATTAGACTTGTGCAGCTCATTACTTTACATCTTGTTATTTCATCAGCTGTGTCCAAGCAATGAATTACCTATCACTGTAGCCAGCAAGTCATGGTATCTTGTGGTATTAGACTTGTGCAGCTCATTACTTTACATCTTGTTATTTCATCAGCTGTGTCCAAGCAATGAATCGCCTATCACTGTAGCCAGCAAGTCATGGTATCTTGTGGTATTAGACTTGTGCAGCTCATTACTTTACATCTTGTTATTTCATCAGCTGTGTCCAAGTAATAAATCGCCTATTACTGTAGCCAGCAAGTCATGGTATCTTGTGGTATTAGACTTGTGCAGCTCATTACTTTACATCTTGTTATTTCATCAGCTGTGTCCAAGCAATGAATCGCCTATCACTGTAAGCCAGCAAGTCATGGTATCTTGTGGTATTAGACTTGTGCAGCTCATTACTTTACATCTTGTTATTTCATCAGCTGTGTCCAAGCAATGAATCGCCTATCACTGTAGCCAGCAAGTCATGGTATCTTGTGGTATTAGACTTGTGCAGCTCATTACTTTACATCTTGTTATTTCATCAGCTGTGTCCAAGCAATGAATCGCCTATCACTGTAGCCAGCAAGTCATGGTATCTTGTGGTATTAGACTTGTGCAGCTCATTACTTTACATCTTGTTATTTCATCAGCTGTGTCCAAGTAATAAATCGCCTATTACTGTAGCCAGCAAGTCATGGTATCTTGTGGTATTAGACTTGTGCAGCTCATTACTTTACATCTTGTTATTTCATCAGCTGTGTCCAAGCAATGAATCGCCTATCACTGTAGCCAGCAAGTCATGGTATCTTGTGGTATTAGACTTGTGCAGCTCATTACTTTAATAATTTTGTTTTGTTTTTTGTTCCCTGCCGCTGCTTGCAGTGGTAAAACCCACATCGTATCCATACCAGTTTTAGAGTCAAGAGATTTGTTTGTAGTGTGACTTTTTTATTACGATCTACTTCGGTTATTACTGTTGTGTTGAGAGTAAGTTCATGACTTTGATATTCCCATCTAGGTTTCTGTTCAACTTATCTGCATCAGGATACCTTGAGGATTTGTTTGAAAGAATCAGCCTTAAGCAGTAGGTCGTTTTCTTATTGAAACTTCTTCACTTCTGGTACAAAACCCTCACCCAGAACTGTTCATGGAAATTTATAATATTACCCTTGTTTGTAGTTGGTTAATTTTGTAAACTTGGAATCTAGATTAATAATTTGAAATGAATGAAGCAATCTATTTATTATAATTATTAGTGTATTTTATTCATTTCATACTATCAAATTATAATTCCTTCTACAAAGGAGAGATTAAAATACTCGTGGTTTTTTTGTCTTGCTCACAACTAACAAACTCATCAGACCTTCTGATGAGTTTTAGTATTTCAGCATAGTTAATAGTTTGTTCCATGGCTAGTTTCCTGCCAGGTGCTTTTTTCTCATTGACTACAAAAGCACCTTCAATTAAAACCTCTTTCATCAGTACTTAACAATTGGATCAGGTGTTAAACTGAACTCCTCATTATACTACCCAATGTTGCTCTAAAATTAGGGATCTGATGAACTAGTATGATGAAAGTTTTTCTCCACTAGTATGAAGAAATGTATTATAGTGACAGTTTTTTTTCTAACCATCCTTCACTTGCATTAAAATTAACTTTTTTAATGGTCTGTTGACAAAAATCGCTTGCATTTTCTTTTAAAAACAGAAGTGGGAGCATGTCTCAATATTTATTGCTGAAACCAAGAAATAAGACCTTCCAGAACTTAGGAAACTCGGAACTTCTTGGAGATTTATGATCGGCAAGTTTTTAACCCTTACCCAGCGGCTTGCGCCTTTAGACGCAGCGTGTATAGGTTCTATACCGCGGCTAGCGCTTTAAAACGCAATTTGCATATTTATCCCCTAAAATTATTTGTGAACTACTTTTTGCCATTTCAACTACTGCGTTATGTTGCGCCAACGTTATTCAATACATTGATGCGTAAAAACAAGGGTTTTGTGTGTTATTGACTTGTTGGCTTTGATGAATGCCGCCACATACCTGGTTGGTAGGGGTCGCCTACAGCGGCTAGCGCCTGGAGGCGCGCCATTGTTTAGTCTACCGTCTGCCTCGCTCACTGCCGCCCGCGGTATTGTGTCTTCACTGTTTGACTTGTGCGTGTTTTACTTATTGTATATATTTTGTTTTCAATATTTTTTTATAGTTTATGAGTATATGTGTGTGTTTATTTAGTGTGTAATATTCTGGAAATAGGTATGTTGTTTATAAAACTATTATAACTTTGTAAAAAATAAAGATAAAAATGTAATATGTGGTTTTTATTTGTTGTTATTAACCCATATAAACAAAACTAAAATTAACATTAAAAATAAAATTGTATATTTTTTTTTTTTTTTTTTTTGTAAATGAGCAATAGCTAGTAATTTAGCTTAGCGCTGTAAGGGTTAATATTGTTACAAGATTTTAAAATGTCATATATAATTGTAGCTCTGCTAACACCATATTCTCTAGCTAGAACGGTTGGTGATGCCCTTATCTTATTTTGTTTCACTTGTCTGATAAATTTAAATTTCTATGCTTATATTTACTGCTTAATCTGTAATCTTGGTTTTAGTTGTATGTGTCATAGGCCTACAATGCATTTTAAGGTCATGTTCAATCTACACTTTAATAATTAATAATAGAGTTCTGTATACTACAGTTTTATAAACTTACTGTACAACGAACTAACTTGTCTAGATGGACAGGAAAAACCTAAATAGTCAGCAGCGTGTTAGACTACTGGGTCTGTTGTAATTGTGAGTATCGAATTAGAGAGTCAATTGTAATATTATTTCTAAAGTTAATAAAAGAATTTAAATGTTAGGTATTCAAGAATTGGAGGTTGTTAAATGTGAAGAAATTAAATGTATATTTACATTAGTGATATTTGATATAAAAGCTACTTTAATGATATAAAACAAATATTTAGTAATTAGCAACGAACATTTTTGGTTCTGTAAGAGAAAAACCTTAATGCCTGTCACAATGGTGATATGTAATGATTATTTTATTAAAATGGTTTTGTAAGCTATGATAGTTAATCTAAACAGATAACTATGTTTTCTATTACAGGAAGAGATGGAAAAAGACAACGAAAAAAAGAAGAGCATAACAAAATTACCATGGAAGCCAAAATCACCCTTTTTATGAATATGAATCCTTCTACTGACTGTTGATAATGCTCCTCCAAACTAGTATGTAAATAGTTCATTTGATGTACACTAAATACTTAAACAATTAAAGACCATTTTGTTTTTGAATGTGTATTAATTTTTTGCTTTATAATACAAGAGTTGTCTGTAAATTAAAATTTCAAATCTGTTTTCATATAGTCAACATTTTATTGTAAAAACAAAAGAAGAATCTGAAATATTAGACATTTAGCTATTTTTCAACGTAGTCCTTGTCATGATCAATGTACTTTCTGAGTTGTTCCGGGATCTTTTTAATGCTCGTGTCGGGAAGGAACTTGACGAACTTCATTCGCTCAAGTGTTCCGAGTTGAACAAAAATAGGAATCAATAAGGGTTATATCAGAGCTGTATGGAGGATGATGGGAATGGTGCAAACAAATGTCGTTTGTCAGCCAATCTCTCTTTTTATTCTGTATAGCCGAACAAAATCATGTTCACAGTAGTCTTAGACATGTCTTCTGTCCATTCGGCAATCTCTTACACAGTCATACGCCAATCCTCAGGCAAAAGTTCCTCAACTTTCGTTACTGTCACGTCCAAAACTGATGGACAACCACAACCGGCCTTGTCATGCTCATTTTTTCAGCCTTTTGCAAACTCTACACCACTTAAACATATGTTTTGTGTCTATACACTTCTCTCCGTATACATTGGCCAACAGGTCATGGATTTCAAAAGTGGTCGACTCCCTTTTTTTATTTATTTATTATATTGCTACCACTTCACGTAAAAGACAGGACATTAGTAAAAAATACAATGAGTCTTACTAAAATAATGAACGAAAATGAAGCATATATACAATATAATCCAAAAAAAGACAGGAACATTTCTATAAGTAAAACAAGCAAAAGAGAACAATTAATCAATTGTTACTCCAATGCTCCTACAATGCTGTGTTGCATATTGCATACTTACACTCAGAAAGTGTCCACATTCTGTGCAGTTCAGAACCAATATTTCAACAAGTCAGGTGTGGTTAGAAAAAATAATTATTCTAGTTTATTGTAGTTTGTTTTTTCAACAGTAGATATAAGAAGTTCCTCACTTCCAATATGGAGAAATCGCCACTGACTTACTTTTACGAATTGAGCATTGACCAAATACCAAAGACTCGTATCTCCCAACCTTATATATAAATAAATATTCATAATTTTACTGACAATTTTAAGAGTACAGTTAACATTTTCTAAGACAATTCAAAAAAGAATTTTTGCCAAGGCGACGACAAGAAATAAGTTTGAACCCAAATTTAGGCATAAAAGTTTGCATGTAATAATACTACATGCAGTATTGCATTAGTATTATTATTAAAGTCTTCTGGCCAATTAGATTGTACACCCCAGTTTATCTCATTTATAGCTTTAAATTAACCTTAAGGCATTTCGGAGGTCGCTTAAGAGGCGACTGAGTCTAGGCACGACTAGTTCGGTGGGGGTAGCGTCAGAGACTCTTTTCTTTTCCATGTGTGACTTATTACAGACACAAATGAAAATTCTTCAAGGTGCTTGAATGATAAGTTGATAGAGTCAGTATGGACTTATGAACATTTGTACAATACTTCAGACAAGAATTATCAAGACGCTGTGATGAAAGAAAATGCATGGGAGCTAATATCAACTTCCTAAAACAGAAGTGGTGAATAAAAACCAATTAAACAAAACTATTAATTAAAATATTTGTTCCCAGTTTAATTCATGATAGACTTTGTCATAATAAATGTTGTAGTTTTATAAATAAACGATTTGCTTCACCCACAAAAACCTCATCACTTAAATATTACATACTCTACTGTAAAAGAGGAAATATTAAACATGTTTAGACTGTTCAATTTTTTTTGTGAGATGTTTGTGGTTGTAAGACGAACAATCTGAAGGCTTTGATATTCCCATTTAGGAGTTTTCTACGTAAGTAATAGCATTTACAGTTCCAAAACTAATTTAATAATATTAAAAATTTGTCATGAATACTTTGTGATTTTTGTTTTAGTTTAATTAATTATGAACACCACCAAGCAGGTGGTGAACTTGTCGTTGTGACTCATAAAAGGGTGGTGTGGGAGCAGTTTAACCCAGAACAGTGCGCGAGTAATTTGCTGAGTCAGAGTGAAGTGGCCCAGGGCGGTCCGCTTGCAGTGCTCAAATATAAGAGGGATGTATTATCCACTACACTCCCATACACAAGTGATGGTGATAACCCACCCACCATCCCATACAGTTACAGTGGTATTGACCTACCTGCCAACCCATACACAAACAGTGGTACTGACCCACCCACTCACCCATACATGACAATGGTGTTGACCCACACCCGCCTGCCCATGCACAGTGGTCCGAATATTCCTGAGCTCCGGAAAACAATGTTGAGCTTAAAACTCAACATTCTTCTTTTATCTTTCTCTGAATAAACTTGTCACCCGCTACCACCTAACAGTGACTCTCTTGAGGATGCGGTTTTTCTCACTTCTGAAGATGTAGTTGTGGCTGGAGATTTCAATGCCAGAGTGGTGGAATGGGGATTCCTCCCTCAAACCAACTCAAGAGGACGGAACATAGCTGAAATAGTGGCCAATTAAGAGGTGTTTCTTTTTTTGTTAAAAAAATATATAAAGTCAAAAAGGAGAATACAAATTTTATTTTTAAAGTTTACTAATTAAATAATCTTATACAGTTTACAGGATAGTATATTTTTATGGTTGATACAATTTACATTTCTTAACTTTAATTGAATTTTAAATTATGTACCATTAAAGATTGTTTATCAGCATGAAGTAGGTTACTACAAATGTATTTGCCTAACATTAACATTTAAAAATTTTGATTGTTGTATTTAATAAATAAATGTACTCAACCTCAATTTGAATCCAACAATACTTTAGGATTAATTGTTATAAGTAAAATACTCAATTGATGGCTGGTTCGTCAAAGTAAAGGCTGCACAGTTTACTAAAATAGATGTATTTTACAAAGCTTTGAAGCATTTAACAATTGCAAATATATACAGGTGTTTTAAATATCAATGAGGTCAAAGTACAGTAAAACTGACCTCTTTTATATGTATTGTGGAAATCTATCTACTAAAGCTTAACCAACAAAAATCTCATCTTAACTTTATAACAACATAGAGAATAAAAAATACAACAATAGAGAACAAAAACAGGTAGCATATGTAGTAGTTGTGATTGCCCTTTCCTAACCGCATTACTCTATTCATTGTGTTACCTAAGAAGCCACCTGTCCTCTCAAAATCATTGTCCATACTCCTCAGAACTTTGTCCTGATATTTTACTTCATTTCCTATTTCAATGGTCAATGTTTTAAGTGCTGAGACCTTGTCTCTGAGCTCTGAAGTCATCTGTTCATTGCTTTCCTCCAAAGCATCACCATCATATTGTGTAGGCAGTGGGTCATAGTAATTTCCAGCATGAGACCGCCGCATTCTCTCTGGAAACAGAAACATAAACCTATCTTAAATCATTGGCTAGAAAATGTTATGGGCAAATAAATGGAAAGTCTGTTCACAGGTATGAATGCTTCAATCCTCACAATTATTATATTGAAAATTAACCTTATCTACTGACACACAAAATATTAAAATTTAGATAGATTTATAACTTTCCTGCTATTAATAGGTACATACATAGTGCAATCATTTGCTTAAGAGGGCTCTAAACACCCGCGCTGAAAAGCGTAAAAACTGCTTTGCGCAGTCCAAGATACTTCCTTGATTTACCGTCGTAAAATTATAAATGAAGTATCTATTCAACCCGGGATCGGTCGCACTATTAGAACCGTTCTAACAAAAATTTTCGCTTAGAAAGAAATTTTTTTGTTTTATTTATTATAAATTTCATATTTTTAATATGCCTCGAAGAACTCTTTCTGGATATATTTCAGGTGGTTTCATGATGACTCATAGTCTAGCAGTGGTGGAGGGGGACTGTTTTTATAGCGTGCCGCAGTACAGTTAGTGTCGTTCTAGACGCGCGGCCGATTACGTGGCAGTGTGGTGTAGAGCCATTCTAACGGCGCGACCTATCGCGTTACTTTTATAATTGCTTCTTTCAATTTTGTTGTTGTTGTGATATCGGTGTATTATTTAGTTGTAAGATATTGTATATGTGTATTGTGTTCTAAATATTATATACATTTTTTTTGTATATATTTTTTTGAAAATGGCAGAGAAGCCAATCGAAGAAGACATTTTGAATTGGTTGCAAGAAGATGAAGAAAGCAATGTGGAATTTGAATTTAGGGATAACGATTCAAATAGTGATGCTCCTTCTGAACATTTTGAATATTGCACTGATACAGAACAGTCAGGATTAAGTGATCAAGACGAACCTATGATAATAGACGGTAATGTAACTGATCGTGAAGAAACAAATTCAACACTAGTGACTGTACAAAGTTTGAACAATCTGAAATATGTAGGTAGAGATCAAACTTCTGCATTGATTGTTTGACCTCGCGGTAAGAAATCAATCAGTAAGATGCCTTTCCTGTCCCAAAACACTGTGCACATGATTTTTCGAGGTGTCAAGATTTGTTTCGGCTTAACCTTTGCTGGAGATGAAGTGTGCCTCCATTCCATTGATTGCCGCTTAGTTTCTGGGGTGTCATAAGAAACCCAAGTTTCATCTCCTGTGACTATCTGTGACAGAAAATCTTCACCGCCTTCATCATAACGGTTCAAAAACTGAAGTGCACTACCCATCCGTTGTGTTTTGTGTTGCTCAGTAAGAATTTTCGGTACCCAACGTGAGCAAAGTTTTCGAAATTTCAGTTTTTCGGTAACAATTTCATGAATTAATGATCGTGAGATTTGGGGGAATTCCATAGCGAGAGCACTCATTGTAAACTTACGGTTTTCCTTGATCTTCTCATCAATCGTGTGAACCAGTTCTTCTGTAATCAAAGATGGACGCCCACTTCGTTCTTCTATTACTAGTTGGTATGTCCACAAACCTAATAAAAATGCAACAAAAACACTGAGACAGAACATTATTTCTAAACTGCCGGGTGTGAAAGGAAATGCTAAGAATTGTAAATCAATATTGGAATGTTGGAAAATATTTTTTCCTGACGACATGATTGAAAATATTACAAAATATACAAATGACAGTCTTAGAGAAATGAGAGCTAATTATTCCCGTGATAGAGATTGTCCCATGACCAACACTGAAGAAATTTATGCATTCTTTGGAATTCTTTACATGCTAGGAGTAAAGAAAGCAAACCATCTGCGAACGTCAGAAATGTGGGCCCAAGATGGTACTGCACCTGATTACTTCAGAGCTATTATGAGTGAGCGGAGAATCCACACACTTCTAAGAGCTATTAGATTTGACAACAAAGCTTCAAGAAATAATCAAGACAACTGTTCACCCATACGAGACATTTTTGAACAATTTATGAAGAAGTCTATGGAGAGCTATACGCCTGGAGAATACTGTACTCTAGATGAAATGTTGGAGGGTTTTAGGGGAAGATGTAAATTCCGCCAATATATTAGTAATAAACCCGATAAGTATGGTGTGAAAATTTATGCCTTAGTCAATTCAAGAACTTTCTATACAATTAAAATGGAAATTTATGGAGGGAAGCAGCCAAAAGGACCTTATGATGTTCCAAATGATGTAAATAGTGTAGTCAAAAGAATGATTGAGCCTATTGATAACAGTGGACGAAATCTAACAACTGATAATTATTACACATCAGTGACACTGGCTAATGACCTGTACATGAATCATAAAATAACGTTAGTTGGTACAGTGAAAAAGAACAAACCCCAACTACCTCTTGAGTTACTGAATACAAAAAATAGACCAGAAAAAAGCACAATTTTTTGCTTTAGATTCGGACTAAACAAAACACTAATATTGTCTTATGTACCAAAAAAGAATAAAAATGTAATCATGCTTTCAACGCTTCACAGTGATGATGATATTGATTTGGATAGTAAGGATAAAAAGCCTGAGGTAATCAATTTCTACAACATGACAAAAGGTGGAGTCGACGTCGTTGACCGGATGAAGAAAGAGTACTCCGTGAAGAGAATAAGTAATAGATGGCCATTGACTATTTTCCAAGGACTTTTAAATGTGGGTACAATAAATAAACAAATCATATATACTGCTAATACAAGAAAAACGATGCCTAGAAGACTATTTATTACAGAACTGGCCAAGGATCTAGCAAAGCGTCACCTATCTCAACGTGCTTCCATTGAGAGCTTACCAATACAACTGAAGCAGACCATCACAAAGATTGTGGGACCTGTCGCAAGACCTCAACCTATTGCAGGTAAATACAATATTATTTATAGATATGTAAACTGTTCTTTAGGAATTACTTTACAAAAAGTCTGAATTTACTAAACTTATAAAATAATACCAAGAGTGTACCAACACTTTCTTAGTGGTTTTTACCATTATTCAATAACACTTATTTTTCAAGTTTTCAAAACTAATTTGTCAAAATTTTTGAAAATTGTAGATTCGTTGTAAATTTACGCTATTAGTAAAACAGTATAAACTTACAATGAATCTACATTATTTATTTAATTTTACATTTTATGGAACTAAAATGAAAAAAAAATCATTCTTGTAAAAAAAGTGACAAACTTCTATATTTTCAGGAAATCCAGGAGAAAAATTAAGATGTAGCTACTGCCCTAAAAGAAAAAACAGATTTACACAGAAAGTCTGCTGCGCATGTCAAAAACCTATTTGCACAGAACACGTCGGCTTGACAGAAATGAAGTGCATTGAATGTGTTCCATAAAATGTTGCGTTCTGTTCACTATATCTATTGAATAATAATACTGTACTTATTATATGTTATACTTTTAGCTAATAAAACAATGGTTTAATTTTAATTGCATTGAAGTTTTATTTCAAAAGTCCTTACAGTTAAAACTAACATTCTTCTTAGGATTTTCGGGTAAAAAATAGTCGAATTATAATAAAAAAAACACAATTAAGAACTACTATACATTGTATAATAAAAAGCATGGACTGAACTTAAGATTGTGTAAAGAACTTTCTAATTTTAATTCAAAATATTATGGTAATATTGAAAAAACCAGATGTTAGAATCACCCTATACGCGCGACCGATCGGGGAAGTGGAGTATGCCCGACCGATCCCGGGTTAAAGATGGACATTTTTGACTAGAATCGCTTTTTTAAATTTTCGAATTCTCCTTCTTATTGAAGTTATCCAATATTCAAACTAATGCCAAAATAAAAATAGCTGTTATCGAAATTTTAAAAAGCGATTTTAGTCAGAAATTCATCCAGTTGCAATTTAGTTCTGGTTTTAGATCAATATCTTCAAAGCTTTAGCCGCAATATGGGACCGCGCAAATGCCTGCATGGTAATTGATTGCTAAAATATGCGGTGATTCGTGAGATCCAAGTGGCGAAAACCCGAACTTCTTAGTCGCGGATGGATTTTACAACTTCATTCATAAAAATCTTTCTTTATTTAACTTAACATTGATGGATGCAATGTAGGCCTAAGACGACTGATATTAGTGTCATTCTACAGACTAATTTCCTTACATAGAGATAATCCACTTTTTTATGGCTAATTTCGTTTAAGATATATTAAAATGTGCATTCCCATGTGGTTCCTGATATAATCTAACCACAAAGTAAAGCATAAAACGTTTATTCGTAATGACAGTGCACAATTTTTATTATGGCATGACAAATACTGTAATAATCGTCTATAATTAAGAATACAACATGTCTATGAAAAAAATCATATAGACTACATTAACAAATGCCTACAATAAAGATATTAATTAAATAATTCTGGCTTGATCAAAGCAATAAGTAATTCGAAGTCACTATCTCTATTGACCTTTATTTTATTTTAAAAATATAAAAACAGTAATGTTAACTCGTAACTATTAATTTATTGTAATTCATTAATGTTGTGGTAGAAAAAATGCTAGGTAATTTATTTGTACTTATCTAAGAAGGTACCTTCGAAGCAAATATTTTTCCTAAATGGAAACAAGGACATATAAATATGACAGCCGGGGAACGGAGTGGGGCGGAGTGGCAATCCTTTTGAGAACTTTGAAGTCATGGGGCGAGGTAGTGTGTGGGAACCTCGCACCACTCACGGTGTCTTCCGTTGAACAGCCAATGAGAAGGCTTAGGACGGTAAAACTTGACATAAGTGATATTTAAACATTGTTCAATGTGAAGAAAAATAAAAAAATACGAATTTAAAAAAAAGTTATCTTAATTATCATAGTACTTGTTGGTAGATGAATTTAATACAATATTAATATAAACTGAACAATTATTATGGTGATCGATTAAGGTAAAAGTGGTTTACCGAAATTGATCACCTTAACGTTCGTAGCCTACATATTGTACTTATTTTTTATAAATATAGTATAAGTATTATACTGTATGAAATTTGTATTGTGTGATGTTCACTTGTGTTTTGAAATTGTTAAACTATTATTAAATTGCTCAAATAAGATGTTTTGTTCGGTTTGGTTCTGTATTAATTTAATACATTTTCAATTACTACTTGAATATCCACTGACCTAATTGGGTAGCTCGTGATCAACTTGTAGCAGCCACATTGGTCAACTTGGATAGTCATCGTGATGGACTTGGCTAGCACTCGTGATCAACATTCAACATAGCTAACACTAATGATCATCTCGTGTAGTATCCGTGATCAACTTGGCCAGCCACCGTCATGGACTTGGCTAGCACTCATAATAAACTTAACTAACACTTGTGTTATGGTAATTTATGTAAAACCCATACATGTATTTACTGTTTTGTAAATAGTATTCTGGTTCGATATTGTTATTAAACAAACGTCAAATATAAACTTTTAGCGTATTATATACTATATATTACATTATTAAATTCGGACTATTTTCTTTATATATATATATATATTTTTTTAATATTGTGTAGTAATTTGTACACATTTATTTATAGAATAAAATAAATAGGACTATTTTTTTATATATATGTTTTTTTAATATTATGTAGTAATTTGTACACATTTATTTATAGAATAAAATAAATACGCTAACTTTCTTTTAAAAATGCTTAGTGTTTGTACTAAATACTGATGTTGGTCATTTTTAACAGTTGTGTTTAAAAAATCGTTATATTTATTAATTTGTGTAGGTCTATTTAAATCATATTAAATTAATCACTCCTAAAGTACTGTGAAATATTTATCAGTAAAGGATTGCGCACACTAGACCTGCATGGCACAGACCTGAAAAAGTGCAAGGCATCGCACACATACATGCACTCACCGGCAAAACTAATTTTTTATGAAAAAAAAAAATAAAACTTTGAAACTATGGTATTATATGAATATTATATTGTTTCCTCTCTTGGACACGAATATGAAAACCATTTCTCATACAAAAAATAATTACTAAGGCTACAAAAAGTATGATAAATGGATGTCATATTCGTGTTTAGGGGAGAAAACTATAGAAGATTGATGTACTATAAATATAAGAAAGCTAAACAGATTTTTTTCTATATATATTGTTGTTGTTGTCAAAATTGGTATTTCTGGTTAAAAATTGCTTCGGATTCAAGATTGTGAGGGGAAAACGTCGGCTGTCGGTGGATTATCGGATAATGGTATCATTTAATCAGAGGCCGTGTGGTAATTTACAAGATTATTTCGGCCCTGTTTCCGCACAATTTAGAAGCGTGTGGGTTTAAAATCAATGAGTTGGCTGCGTGAGTGCTATTAGTCAGGTTCCCTATAAAACACAGCCAGCATTGATCAGCTCTAAATTAATTAATTGAAAAAGGTTAATTTAATGATTAATGGTCCAAACATTTTAGTTGGCTGCGATCCCCTCGTGCTCTCAATTTATGTGATTCTACATTAAAAGGTTTTCTAATTGATTACTACCAAATGGTTCTACTTCCCCCTTATGATAATTTAGCCAAATTGAAACATTTTAAATGATTGCAAATAACTTATATTACGAGGCTACTCATCTGTCCAGATCCACAAAGGTAACGGTTTCTCCTCACCGTGGTGGCATTGGTGCACGACTCCCGCTCTGTCATGTCAACCTCCCTTCCTTAAGCTTTGCGCATGTGCGAGCGATAGTTACAATTCTCACCACGCGTGGCTATCTGCCACAATTGTGAAGTTGATATTGATCATTTAATAAAAATCTTGAAAATCGGATGGAACCAATAATAAAGCCATTTTTTAAACTAACCCACATCAATGTAAAAACAACCCTTAAATGAACCCAATTATGAATAATCCATTGCCAATGAAAACTGTCAAACAACTGAAAATTTCCGTTTCTATGAGGTGCATAGACAATGCACAATAATAATTAACAACATTTGTTTCAAAATATAACATAAATTTACCCCAACATATGGTAGCAATTTTGTTTTGGGTCAAATTATTAAAACTGAACATGCTTAGATATTATGTGTGTCTTTCTAGTATTTTAACATATATTTACTATACAATGTTCATAGGTGTAAAATAACTATGATACAAATACAGTATTAACATTAAAAATCATAATGTATATAATTTAACTAGTCTGTAATATAACGGATCTACTGTTACAAGGCATCATTCTTTCCTAAATCAATTAATTAATATTAGCTTATGTAGTTGAATACTGTATTGAACTTATTTGGTTAGTAGTCTAACGCCAAATAGTTTGAGTTTTTGGGAGCAGTTAAAGAAAATTGACCAAATTTTTTAACTTTAAAATTAAATAATAGTCGTATAAATTTTGAAAATAATAATAATAAAACATATTAAACATATTGATTTTGTTGTTTATTGTACACTTACTAAGAAATTTGATGACAGTAACAATTTTAATGTTAACAATATTCTATAAAAAAATTAATTTCATTTTTAAAACTGCTCAAACAATCAAGATGTGCATTTTCCGTATAATATGAAGGAAATATAAACATACTTTTTCTCCCATGGAATGTCTTTCTTCTATTGATCATGAGACAGTTGACATATTTGTTTGATCCTATAACTCATGAAATGTTTGCACTAATAAAATTAACTGATCTTCATCCATTACAATGCAGACCGACAGACCACTATGGTTTTTATATGAAACAATTAAGATGTCACAGAGCCGAATGTTTTCGAAAGGCAACGACTAGGCCCGAACGGGTAGATTTTGGCGGTACATGCAAGTTGGTGCCGGTGGGCCACCGCACACTACACCTGCATAGCACGTACCACTACAAAACTTGCTGGTTGGGATTCTCTCTTGACAATGATTTTCAAACTTGCAGGTCAGGTCCGTGATGGTCTGTGCAGTTGCCGGTCTAATGTGCAGAGTTCTATATAAAACTATGGAAACAATCCTAACCAGCACTTTTTGATTTTTCTGGTGAAGTGCATGTACGTGACGTGCTGGTCTAGTATGCACACTCCATAAAACAAAATTTTTGAAAAGTAATTGTGTAAGAACTGTTGTCGAAGTAAAATAATTGCTTTTCTCGTGACAATAGGAAAATTGGGCAGGATTATAATATATTATTTTAATTATAATTGATATCATTCGTACGGTTCACTTCGGTCTTCGTCTCTGCCCGAGAAAATGTTTGTTGTAACAAAATGTCTGCTTTTTGAAACCAAATTGTCCCCATAGTGTTATTTTCATGTAATGTAGTAATTCATTCAGTATACTTCAGAAGCAAATAAAAAAAGTGACCACTTTTCAACTAGTTTTTAATGTTTAGAAATAAGTATGTTTATGTTGTAATTGCCTTAAAACTATATGGTAGTTTATGTGAAATCATTTTTTATTTAGTTAAAAATAATTAATAAATCGCACAAAATGTATGAAACGTAGCATAAATTGTCAGGTGGTATTTTTTAACATTACTTTGTAACGTATTTTACTTAGTTTTCATTAAAGCGTATCCTTTAATGCTTTAAGCGTATGTTGAGAATTGTTGTGGCATTCATTTAATATTATTTTGTTTTTGTCTTCAACCGTACATCAAAAAATACAAAATAGAAATGTTTTTTCAAATTGATGCCTTTTATTAAATATTTAAACACATAAAAACCAATATTTAGAGCACAATTCAACAGCTTTCAGGAATATTTACAGAAACCATGCTTTATGTAATTTAATTAGTTTTTAGTAAAGCGTATATGAATCAAACTCTTCAATTGTAGAATATAAGTATGGTAAGCCTATGTCTAACAATGTTAAATTTTAACCGTTTTGAAAATAACAAGATTTTAACAAGAATTATGATTTTGGAAAACGTTTCAAGTAGAAATTCAATATTTTAGAAGACCTCCAATTCGATTAGTGAATAATCTGATTTCGCTGTAAAAAGTCTACGTTTTTCTAAACAAATATTACTATTTAAAAAAAAACAAAATGGCATAAAAACATGTTAAGAAATAAAATGCAGTAGCAATACCGGTACTGACTGGAAGATTGACAATTGTTGAAAAGAATTGGCCTTTTTGCTCAACATACATTAAGACATAGAAGGTTGGGCATAGCCAACTGAGGAAGCGGCAGGCGGGGGAGGGGTAATTGAGGTTTTCGGTTGAAAATACTACGAAAACTTACTATACAGGAAATGATTAAAGTAACTATATTGTACTCTGTCCGGCGGAGTAAACTTCATTCTCCCAAAAAAAACTGGACGTAGTTCTAACTTCTCTCGCCAGTGTTTCATGACTTATATATTTTCTTTCCCTTTAGAGCCCTCTTAAGGTGGCCGTTTCCCTCCACAAAAAACGCTCCAGAACATGGGTTTCTATTTCAATGATTCGGTCCTTATTATTGATCGTATCGCTACAGTTGAAGTGTCATTGGATAGAGGAAGAACTGTTATATTGGACCATAGCTTTTTTTGGATATTATGTGAATTTTTTTAGTAATTGGTCAGTGAAGCATGCAAAACTCTTTCATTGTAGAAAGAGCGAGGAAAAAAAACTCATCCTCCAAGTAAAACGGTCTGTCCAGAAGTCATTACGTCAGGCGCTCCTTGAAGTGTCTGGACTGTTCTCTCTTGAGGTGCTCTGGTAAGTTGTTGAAGTACAGAGCACCTTTGTAGGATGGCTTCCGTTAAAACAGGTTTGGATGATGTTGTGGAAGGGCAAAGTTGGTGGTATTTCTGGTGTTGTAGTAGTGTATATCTCTGTGTCTTGGCTGTTTTGTTGTGGTGGTGTGGGTGATAACTTCTCTTATGTAGAGTGAAGTTGTTGAGGATTTTTAGGTTCTTGAAAGATTCTCGGCAGCTGTTCCTGTAGTTTAGATTGGCGAGGCATCTAATTGCTCTCTTCTGCTTAGTAAGTACTCTTTCTAGGTTGGCTTTTAATGTCCCTTCCCACCATGCAATGCCGTATCTGAGGTGGGACTCAAATAAAAGAAGAAATAATACTTTTTGAAGTACTGTGAAAGTGTGGGAGAGGGTTTTACTTGTTTAGGGAGACTCTGGGACTTTCGGTGTGGGGGGGGGGAGAATTTGTTTTGAGATTTTTTCGTTGGGGTTTTTAGGTTTCTTTATTAACGGGATTCTCGGGGACTTGTTATCAAATTTTCTTTTCTCAATTAGGAGCTGCCCTGCTTGGCCCGCAGGTTTTCGGCGAAATTAATACCTCTAAGCTTTTCCAAATTGACCTACCTTTAGATTACTTTTTCGTTCCCGAGTTCCTGTATAGTAAAGCTGCCGTTGTGATATTTATTAACTATTTGTTATGTTGTGTGTTGTTATTTGTAGGTGTTGTTTAATATTGTTTATTTGTTAATGTACTTTGTTATTTATTTATATATTTCTCAGTATGACCTTTGTATTTTTGTTAGGACTTATTTATTATTGTTATATTTTTTCACTTTATTTGTAATTTGTTTTAAAATTCACAATTTTTATTAAGCCTAAATTTTATCTAACCCTAAAACGGGCAACAAGCTAGTTTTCTGTTTTTCTTAAATTTTACATTATTTTCAATTATTAAAGACTTTCTTTTTTTGTTAAAATATCTCTTTTTTAAATAAAACTACATTTTTGGCTGTAACTTGTTTTTTTTTTTTTTTTTTTTTTTTTGCCTCTGGTGCCTTCGCACCCACCCTCAATTGGTCTAGTTTTTATTGTGCGAGAGTGGGTTGCAGGGCTACTCTTCTATAATATATTAAATAATTGAATGTAATTGTATTGGAAAATAATATTTGACAAGAAATACAAATAAATAAAAGTCTGTCCACATATGGGTGGTCTGGCAAAGTTATTTTTAGGGTATGCCAATTTCCCACGGTTCTTTGGTATAATTGATAGGGCTCAGAAGGTCTAGGAGGTTTGTCGGTCTTTTCAATTGGTTAAATATTTATTACAGTTTATGATTTTTGTTGTTGGTTTTAATTCAATAAGAACAATGTTATTTTCGAACTGGACATACGATCGCACCTATCCAAATTAACAGTTATTTTTTAACTGATTTTTCCAAAGAAATTGCATATGATCAAGAATGAAAGTGCATGTTAGAATTGATTTGCAAATTCCTAATTATTTTGATACAACAAATATTTAATTTGAAGTTTTTATTTTCACCTATTTTTGAAATCTAGGCATATGTATTCAAATTATAAAAAGCAAACCCAGGGTGCAATATGATAACGTTTAAAATCATACACAACTTTTGGACAGTAAATATTGAAAAAATATGGATTCACAAATAACATTGTTCTTATGGGATTAAAAAATGGTGAGAGATTGAGATGAACCAAAAAATAACAGCTGTTCAAACGTAAATAATTATTTCCAAAAAGTTTTGACAGCTATTGGAAGATAAACAATGGTGTTTGTAATATTGAGGAGGTTATATATTTCATAATGTTAACAAGGGAAGGTTGTAAGCATGGTTTCATTCACAGGACTCCTCTCTACTGGACTTGAAAGTTTCCATGGTAATCTGAAGGCAGTATTTTATTACTTCAGTTGTTAAACAAAATCAAATGATGAGCATGTTTGAAATAGGCTAAACAATATTAACCCCATATAAATCAATGCGCCACAACTGGAACAGCGGCGACGGCAATTTTGACCCGACGGCAAAAATCGCCCTGTGTGTAACCGGCCTCCACGGCCATGGTACAGTTGTAGGGTGTAGGTCTGATGACAATTGATTTGACTGCACCGCACTCCTCCAAGACCAAACACAGCCGGTTTCCTCCAAATGAGGAGTCACGGCAGTTGCCGTTTCGCCTATCCAGCTGACACTCTGGTTAATCTATATATTCTGTGATATGATATTTTGAATGGTACAATTTTCATAAAATAATCAACCTTGTAATAAGTATAGTGATTTTACTTTGTAATAAGTAAAGCTTACATTAACAATTACTGTAGATTAATTCTTCGCAATCCATATTACCTGCTCTTGAGGTTTTATAAGTTATTATCAGAATAATATTTGAATTAAAGATGTTTGAACACAATAAAACTGTGGTTAGTTACATTGTTGTTTAATTTAAATAATCCAAATATTTTGTTGAATTTCAATGTATTTGTTTTATTGGTACAGTATATATTTTGCATAGATTAGTTTTTTAACAGTAAATATAACCTTCATACCTTGGATTTTGTATAATAAGTACTAAATAGCTACGCAGTACTGGGTCATTATAATTTTATCACTACACTTCTGCAATATTGTTGTTGCAACTAATAGACCTACTGTAATCTACCTTTTCTGATACAATCTCTTTACGTTTTCGTGGCCTGCGTAAGTACAGAGGCAAGAACGATCCGCATAATTTCTCTGTAAAACTAGCATTGACAATGATGAGCCCCACAAGAAGACGTCTTTTCGATTCGTCTGGGCCTATTCGTCCCTCCTCACTCTCGCAGGAATAGACTACCGGCCTGCGTTGGTAAGAAGGTATCCCTACTAAATGCTTAATCGACTTTCCAGCGGTGACTTGGCGGTTTCAGAAACGGCCAACTTAATGAAAAGTATTAAAGTGATCACTTCAATGCTCTGTATGATAATGACAAATGAACATGAAATTTAACATATTTTTAAATACTTTACAAACACACAATATTAAATTATAAAAATACTTTTTCATAATATGAATATTTATATTCATAACAACCATTTGAAATCCATATTCGCCCATATCTTGATGATTGGCGTCTTAAGAATAAATCAATTAAAAGGAATAAAAACAAAATCCATTTATAAATACTAAAAGACAAAAACAGTCAAGGACACATCATTTTTGTACCTCACGATTAAAGCAAATTCTTGCTAACATTCCACAAAACATTTAAAAACAAAAATGAGCTGAGAATAATCAAACTGCAAATAAAGTGCTTTGCCATAGTATTTCATTTAAGTAGCCTCTTGTATATAATTGAATATTAATTAAATGTCAATAAATATTAGTCATAGTAATTAAATTGAATTACGAAGTTTAACCTATTAATAATGTGATTTGGAGGAAGAAAGGACTTTTATAGTCCTTCCATTGGCCCTAATAGATGGTTTTTATTTATTCACTTTCAGTATCGAAACAAAATAAAACTAGCATATTTCCGGCACTAACAGGCTTCATAATATTAGACTGCAAAATCCTTTCCTCATTAGTGATCGGGTCAAAACTCAGCACAATTTGAGTACTCACAACACACCACAATCTATACAGTTACCAATTAAAATAGTCAAACTTTGAGGTTAAAAAAAACACACATTGGCAATCATGCACTTTCTAGATGTTTTTGAAAATATGATTTCTTAATGGAAAAGTGGTGAAATAACAGTTTATATAAACTGATGAAGTTGCTTTCAACCGCAGAAAACTTCTATATTACCGAAAAATTAAAAAACTTGTTTGCACTACTTTTAACACATTCATTGCACTACAAGATCCTGAGGTCTCGACTTAATTGTATGCGGCAGCAAAATATTAAAATCTTCTGAAAATTATGTAATTTGAGTTACAATTATCATGGATGAATAATATTATATATATATATATATATATATATATATATATATATATATATATATATATATATATATATTCATAAAACTTCTTTGTTGCTTAATCTTTTTGTAAAATAACAACAAAAAAGATTTATAGATCTCGTAACGCAATGAAGTAATGAGAACTTCACATAAAACAATATGAGATTTTTAGACCTTGTACTGTTATTTAATTTCTTATAGCACCGCTTGGAGCTCTAAGTTAGTGCCATTTATTGAAAGCTAACTTAACAGTTATGGTACGTCTTGTGGTGTTTTGCTTTATGTGTTGATCAATGTCTTCGGGGGATAAGGACAACCCACCTATTGTAACCCAAAAAAGGTCCAAGCTTCAAGTGTAAATGACGCTCAATTTCTTGAACAGTTAGTAACACAAGAGCTGAAGCTCTGACTAGTGCGTTGTCAGAAAGTGACGAGGAAGAATTATGTGATTTTAATGGTAGTGATATAGAAGATCCTGACTACGATCCATCATCCAGAAATGGAATTACAGAATTTGAAGATGACAATATTAATAATTCTAAAATACGATCTGTCCGTAGTAATAGTGAAGTTGGGTTACGTTTACATGGCGACGATAATATATTTGATGGAGACGTTGACAGAAACGGTGCTCCCAGAGGAGATGTTGGTGGAGGTGGTGACAGTGGAGGGTGCAACGGTGGAGGCTACAATAGCGAAGGTGGTGATGGTGGAGACTGCAACAACGGAAGTGATGACAGCAGGACACCCAACGTCCCCAGCACATCGAGAAATATCCAACCTGACACCAATGTTTTGGATGTACATGGATTTAAGATAATGGTCCTTTTAGCTTAGTAAAGTCAGCTTACTTTCCCAATTACATAGAAGAAGTGAGAATCAATATAAATTGATAAAGCTTGCCGGCGTGGTGGCTCAGTGGCTAAGGCTTCACACACGAACTAGAAAACTATTTTGGTCTACGGAAATTATTTGTCGAGATATTAAGAAAAAACTATGTTTGCGACAAATCACCTATGGTGCCCATATGCACAAAGTTAACAAGAGCTATGACTGGCCACCAAAAACAAATTAGCACATATTCCTGCCAGGCCAGGCACTCAAATTCAATGCAAATTATGAATTTTTGTTGAGTAAATAAAAGACAGTACAAGTAAACATCACACAACACAAATTTATTACAATATAAGCACAAAATGCACAAATATATTACAATACAAGTACAAAATGCACAAATAATATGGTGATCGATTTCGGTGAACCACGCTCACCTTCCTCAGACCAGAGGGATTCACAAAAGAATGGAAAATGGTGTTCAACAACTCAATTTATAGGCCTATGATCACGTGACCCCATTGGCTGGAATCGTCAAAATGGCGGCTGCTGTGATATTATTGGTTAATCCCTATTGGCTGTTACTTCTGTTCTTTTTAGTTGCTAAAATACACTATTAAAAACTATTTCGGAATCAAAATTAACCTGTTCATTCATTAATTTATCACGATCCTTACATTTTTCTTTAAAAATAAATAACTTCCCAAGCATTCATAATACAACCCTTCTTACAAACTTTTAGAATATCTACATTTTCATCTATTTTATTCAAACTGTGGCTACAATCCAGAAGGTGTTTAGCTACATTAGATCTTTCAGGTTTCTTGTTTATAAAAGCGGAGACATGGTTTTTATATCTTTTGCTAAAATTTACAGTCTGACCTATATAAAACATATTACAATCATTACAGTTAATCCTATATATTCCTGAATTATTGAATTTATCTTCACTTTCAATATTCGGGTGTAAAATATTGGACATAGTATTACAAGTCTTAAAAGCTACTGATAAATTGAATTTCTTAAATCTATTACCAACTCTTTGTGTAAACGGTCCATTGTAATTGAGGGATACATACTTCTTTTGTTCTTTATCAGATTTTTCTTTTTTAAGTGCTGTTCGTCTATCGTCTCGAATTTTATTATCTATTTTCTTTTTTATTCTACTTCCAATTTCATCAATCATTGATGCCTTGTATCCATTTGCAATAGCTATTGATTTTATTAATTTATTTCCTGTGTTCTATCTGCAACACTTAATGGTATTGAATACACTCTATATAACATACTTCTGAAACCAGCTGTTTTGTGAGACGGAGGATGGACAGAACTGTTATTTATTGTACAATTGGTTTGAGTAGGTTTCCTGAAAATTCTATATGAAAGTTTGTTATGATCAGAAATTATTTTTAGATCCAAAAAGTTAATTTCATTCATAGATTCAAATGCACTGGTAAAACTAAGCTTCTGATGGTGACAATTAAGTATATTTAACGTATTATCTAAGTAATTACTTCATTTCTCGTGAAACGAAACCAGAATATCATCGACATAACAGGTGTAAAATATGATATCATGTTCCTTTTTTAATTTAAATCTATACTAAATAGTCTTCATGATACTGTAAATTAACTTCTGATAAAATGGCTGACAGTGGACTACCCATAGCTAAACCATCGTTTTGTAAGTAAAATTTGTTATTGAAATGGAAGTAATTTTTGTTTCAAGATAGTTTTGACCAACTTTACAATTTGATTTACATACATTTTTTCATATTGTTGTTCTACAAGTTTTTCCTTAACTAAGTTAATCACTTCATCAACTGGAATATTAGTATGTCAAATGAGGCTAACCTAGTCTTATTACACAATTTTACATGACTGACCTTATCGACAAAATCAATACTGTTCTTAACGGTATATTTATTTTCAAGGTTCAAAGCAGAAGTCAAAATATTGAACAATATCTTTGATACATTGTAAGTAGGCGCAGATTTGAAATTTACCAGGGGCCTAATAGGTACATTGGGTTTGTGAATTTTCGGAATACCATTCATTGTGGGTGCCTTAGGATTATTCATAAAAGCTCTAAAACGAACATTATCAGTATAATAACTTTTGTACAAGATTTTCACTGTACACAATAATGTCATTTGTGCATTTTGTACTTGTATTGTAATATTTTTGTGCTTATATTGTAATAAATTTGTGTTGTGTGACGTTTACTTATACTGTATATGTACCAACACATATTATACTAATTAAAAAACTATTTTTAAATAAAATATTATAATGTCAGGTTATGTTTGATTAGGTAAGTAAAAGGTACATTTTTCTGGCCAAAAATTAGTTTTATTGAAAAATTATTATATATTCAGTATTTATGCAGTTTCTTGCCACTAAACAAATTTGGAACATTTTGCTTGAAAAGTGTCTAGAATTGGCTGTATTTTCACGAGATATGCTTTTTACTCCGCGGAAATAACATATTTTACCAAAAAATTTTAAAAAACCAATGTCTCAACTTTTAATATTTTTGTCATATTTCCGTTAATTTACATGGTATTTTAATCATCTTTTTTTATTTTGATGTGTGTTTTTGCGCTGAATGTTGGTTGACTGAAACTGTTTTGGTCTATTGCAAATATTTCTCGAGATATAATGGAAAAACTACTATCGCGGTGAATCGCGATTAACGGCCATCACGCGATCATTATATACAACAACTATTAATCACAAAAACCGAATTCACCTATATTCCCGCCGGAGGCCAAACACTCGAATTTAACGCAAATTACAAATTTTTGTTGAGAAAAATAGATAGTAAGGATAAGTTAGGTTATGTATGGTTATGTAAGTAAAAAATGCATTTTTCGAGCTGAATAAAAATTGTACTACAAAATCAGTCATATATTTGTGTTCAGCATAAAAAAAACACGAGAAATGAAAAAGGTTGTCGAAATATAACGATCTTTTTAAAAAAGTTGGTTTTTCACTATCAGATAAAAAACTTAATTTTTCGGTAAAAAATGAGTTTTCCGCAGATGAAATATAAACTCCTCAAGAGATATAAACTCATATTTCACCACTTTTTCAACATAAAATCGTATTTTCAGAGGTGGCAAGTAAGTGCATGATTACATATATTCTTGTTCAGCATAAAAAAAGGGTAATTATGCACTTTCTTGCCACCTCTGAAAATACGATTTCATGTTAAAAAAGTGGTGAAATATTAGTTTATATCTCTTGATGAGTTTGATTTCATCCGCGGAAACTGTTTTTTATCGAAAAACTAGTTTTTATCTAATAATAAAAAACCAAATTAAAAAAAAAATTTATCTATCGACAAATTTGTTTTCATTTCTCGGGTTTTTTATGCTGAACACAAATATATAATTGGTTTTGTAGTAAAATTATTTTTTCAGCTCCAAAAATGCATTTTTTACTAACATAACCTAACTTATCCTAACTGTGTATTTTCTCAACAAAAATTCGTAATTTGCGTTAAATTAGAGCGTTTGGCCTCTGGGACGGCCTGCCGTCACTCCGGCGGGAATATAGGTGAATTCGGCTTTTGTGATTAATAGTTGTTGTATATAATTATCACATAATGGCCGCTAACCGCGATAGAAGATTTTCCGTTATTTCTCGAGAAATATTAATTTTGTAATAGACCAAAATAGTTTTGAAGTTTGTATTCAGCGCAAAAAAACACATCAAAATAAAAAAGACGATTAAAATACCATTTAAATTAACGGAAATATGACAAAAATACTAAAAGTAGTGACATTGGTTTTTTCGAATTTTTCGGTAAAATACGTTATTTCCGCAGAATAAAAAGCATATCTTGTGAAAATACAGCCAATCCTAGACCCATTTCAAGCAAAACGTTCCAAATTTGTTTGGTGGCAAGAAACTGCATAAATACCAAAAAAAGTAAAATGAAATTTCTTGATTCCAATGTTAAAAAAAGTTTATTTTTTCACTTTCGTATGAAAAACTAGTTTTTCAATTTTTCGGTAAAAAACGAGTTTTCTACAGCTAAAATCAATTTACTATAAATTATAAAGTCATAATTTACCACTTATTCAACCAGAAATCACATTTTCAGAGGCGTTTAGAAAGTGCATAATTAACAACATTGCAAAAATGTTGTAAATCTTGAAATTTCATAAAACATTATAGCAAAAAAAAAATTTTTTTTAACACGTTTTGAGCAACAATTTATACCAAAATTATTTCATAACGGATAATAAGTTACTTTGTATTTTAGAATATAATGTACAAGTCAATTGTGAACATTTTGATATATAATATCTTATATTTCATGTGGTAATTATGCACTTTCTTGCCACCTCTGAAAATACAATTTCATGTTAAAAAAGTGATGAAAAATGAGTTTGTATCTCTTGAGGAGTTTGATTTCATCCGCGGAAAACTCGTTTTTTACCGAAAAATCATAAAACTAGTTTTTTATCTAATAATGAAAAACCAACTTTTTTAAAAATCGTTATTTTTCGACAAATTTTTTTTTCATTTCTCGTGTTTTTTATGCTGAACACAAATATATAACTGGTTTTGTAGTAAAATTATTTTTTCAGCTCGAAAAATGTATTTTTTACTGACATAACCTAACTTATCCTAATTGCCTATTTTCTCAACAAAAATTCGTAATTTGCGTTAAATTTGAGCGTTTGGCCTCCGTGACGGCCTGCCAGCCGTCACTCCGGCGGGAATATAGGTGAATTCGGTTTTTGTGATTAATAGTTGTTGTAAGCATGGTGCCTTGAAAATTGTATGTCCATTAATAAGAAGAAATGCTTTCTTATATCGTTCTGTAGGAGGAAGTCCACACTGGAATTTGAATACGAGCTTGGGGGTGTTTTGGTGAAGAGAGTATCTGTCATTCGCGACCTTGGTGTTCTGCTGGCATCGGATCTGTCAAGGGCACATCAAGTTAATGAGTTGTTGAGTCGAGCAAATCGCCTTCTTGGATTTATTATTCGATCAACCAGGGGCATATCAAGCACAAAGGCATTAAGCGCTATCTTCTGCTGCTTGGTCAGGCAAGTCTTGGAATTTGCTTCGGTGGCCTGGACACCTTATCAGGCTGGACAAATTGAAGCTCTTCAGCGTGTTCAGAACAAATTTGTTCGAATGGTTGGAGTTCGGCTGGGAACCCCCTTCAGAGAGGTTAATGTTGCTGTCTTAGCCTCAGAAATGGGATTGTCTGGCCTGGAGGATAGACGTAAAGTTTTGGACGTACTATTCCTCTACAAACTGCTCTCAGGCGCCATTGACTGTCCTCAACTCCTTCAGAGGATACATATTCGTGCACCACTTATGGCCACCAGATCACGAGAATTGTTTGGTAGAGGGCAGCATTCTACCTCATACAGCCAGAACAGTTGCATGGCACGGATACAGAGGATTGGATGCAGCGTATCTAGTGAAGTTGACTTTTTTGACATGAAGCTTCCCTCATTTAAAAGAGTTGTCAAAATATTTTTTCTGGGGGATAATTGATGTTGATTGTCTTTGTTGATATTGAATCTCTTTTGTGCTTTTTGAGTTTTTCATTAATGTAATTTCTTTTCATAGCTTTGTCAGCATTGATGAAACTATAGTATTTCTATATCTAGAGTATATCCTATAGTATTGATGTTGGTTAACTTAATTTTTTTTATTGTTATAATTTTTGTTCTTAATTAGCTTTTAGCAATATTGTAGCCTTAGATCTGTGTTCTTATTATATAGTTTACAACAAGTGTATATGTTAGTATGATTTAGTATTATTCCGTAGTATATCATATTAGTATTAGAAATTGTTTTATTATATATATATATGTATATGTGTGTATTGTGTATGTATATATATATATATATATATATACGTATGTATATATGTGTATACGTGTGTTTATATGTATGTGTGTGTGTGTGTGTGTGTGTATTCTTATATATATATATTCTTATGTGTGTATTTTTGTATACTTTGTAATAGCCTTAATTTTGCCATATTGATATTGTATTGTTTTAACAAAATGGTGTAACCGTTGGAATTTAAATAAATAAATAAATAAAAATATATAATGATCTCGTAATGGCCGCAATCACGATCTGCTGCGATAATAGTTTTTCCGTTATTTCTCGAGAAATATTTGTAATAGACTAAAATAGTTTTTAAATTTGTATTCAGCGCAAAAAAACACATCAAAATAAAAAAAAGATGATTAAAATACAATTTAAATTAACGGAAATATGACAAAAATACTAAAAGTTGTGATATTGGTTTTTCGAATTTTTCGGTAAAATACGTTATTTCCGCGGAATAAAAAGCATATCTCGTGAAAATACAGCCAATTCTAAACCCATTTCAAGCAAAATGTTCCAAATTTGTTTGGTGGCAAGAAAGTGTATAATTACCTTTCATATTTTATAAAAAATGTCTGAGGCAGTGAAAAAAGGGCAAGCATTTTAGGCTATTACTATCCCACCCTTATAGTATTTTAGTATTTTAAATCCTATTATAGCTAAAATAAACATTTTACATCAGCACTTCCAGGCGTAAATAGATTTTCACAAAACTGTAACCTTTATACAAACCTCTGTTCATGAAAACTTTTTTCTTAAAATGGTAGATGAATATCACTTGTTTAGCAAAAAATATATTCCATTCAAAATTGTACTAAAATTAAAATACAAAAGGATCAACAACTAAATAAATAAAAATGACACGTCATCGTACTCATATTGTAAATAAGAAAACGACAATTTCTAATTTCAATTTCGTACAGGCAGGCAGAATGGCAGATACATTCAACATAAATAAAAATAAAGCAGTGGGACAGAAGACGTAAGTAAAAATGACAAAATCAGCTGTAGTGCGATGATCTTCAAGGGCATCTAAATTGGAACAAAATGAAACTTATTATAAGATACTACAATAAATTGATTAATTTGTAATAATACAACCGGTGGTAACAGCAGTAATTTACTATATAATAATCAATTTATTTATATATAGTAAAATAAATACTTACACTAGGATTGCCACCCGTCCCGATTTTGTCAGGACAGTCCCGACTTCAGATCTTTATTTCATTATTTATCAACGGTAAACCACTTTTGTACATAGTGTAATAATAATAATACATGGCATCATAAAGTTTATCTAAATCTACAACGGAACTTACTAAGACTACTATGATAGATACAATAATACAAGAACATGACAGCAAATAGTTCAGTAGAAGTACATCATAAATGGCATTGTATAATGTATATATGCAGTATAATGAACAATGATAACTTATGTGAGAATAATACAATAACAACAGATTACATTAAATAGCAAGATACATGTTTATCTAAATCTACAACAGAACTTTCTAAGACTACTATGATAGATACAATAATACAAGAACATGACAGCAAATAGTTCAGTAGAAGTACATCATAAATGGCATTGTATAATGTATATATGCAGTATAATGAACAATGATAGCTTATGTGAGAATAATACAATAACAACAGATTACATTAAATAGCAAGATACATGTTTATCTAAATCTACAACAGAACTTTCTAGACTACTATGATAGATACAATAATACAAGAACATGACAGCAAATAGTTCAGTAGAAGTACATCATAAATGGCATTGTATAATGTATATATGCAGTATAATGAACAATGATAACTTATGTGACAATAATACAATAACAACAGATTACATTAAATAGCAAGATACATGTTTATCTAAATCTACAACAGAACTTAGACTACAATGATAGATACAATAATACAAGATCATGACAACAAATAGTTCAGTAGAAGTACATCATAAATGGCATTGTATAATGTATATATGCAGTATAATGAACAATGATAACTTATGTGACAATAACAACAGATTACATTAAATAGCAAGATACATGAGTAACAATGGTAACTTATACAAGTATCAATATATATATATACAATCCATCCACACACCCACAATATGTATAATCACATTCCCCCCATACAAGATGCTAATACAAGTTCAATTCTCAAAGCTGCAAGATTTTCAGGTTGCAGATCTTATTGTCCCGACTGGGCCCTGGTCGGGACGCATATTGTCCCGATACTTCGCTTTCCACTGTAAATGTATATTTTATCATACCATCTTAGCAAAAACAAGATTTAACTTTTCACGCGTACAATTTTATACATGGAATAAATAAAACTAATTTATTTATTTTAATTACTAAAGCATTACCCCACTTTAAATTTATATAGGTAGGTTTTCAATAGTTCTGTAGTCATCATCCTATCCTCCGGGGTTGGGCGGAGAGGGCGTGTACATCTTGAAGTGTCCTGCTCAATAACCGATGGATCCGTCCCGATATTTTCTTAATAAAAGATGAAATTTTTCTTAATGAATGATTGTTTTTTTTACTTTAGATTTGAGATGAAAGTCTTCATTGCAACCTAATAATTGTTTACTACTCATATTTTTTTAATGTTCAGGAAATAGGAAAGCATAAAGATCGGGGTAAGTAATGTTTAAATTTTAAAAATGTGTTGATATGTATTTGCAATTAACTATTATATGTAGTCAACATTTAAAAATTTATACCTGTTACTGGTACTTCAATTAAATTTACATGTAGTAAAATGTTGTTCATTAAGTGTTCAATATGGTTATGGGAATGAGAACCGTCTAGTTGGTAAACAGTTTGGTGTTTTATGGCATGGTTTAATAGAACATAGTGTTTTTTTTTTTTTGTTTTTTTTTATATACTGCCAAACTCCAATGAGAACCTCGGTTTTCAATGTTCATGTAGTTTCCATTATTTTCCATGTAGTTATTAACACAAAATAAAATTAATTCAGCAGCATCAAATTTCAGTTCCAAGTGTTATCTGATAAGTCGTTTCTTATCTGTGACATTTCTTCTGAAACACTTTAAATAAGAATCTATGTAGATGTCGTCAAGCCATTTACTTTTCTGACACACTATCTGTTATCATTTATAGATGTTTGTTTAAGGAAATTTTCTTTAATCATTTGTGGAAATTTTCATTTAATTCTGAATATTTATACGTATAAATATATAGTATATGTATACACACATGTCCAGTATATTCGTATACTGGATATGTATCGACAAAGACATCGAGAGAGTTGTTCGAGGGTGTGCAGCATGCGCTTCAACAAGGAACAGTCCACCCAAAACTCTTCTACACCCTTGGGAGGAACCAGAACACAACTGGCAACGGATTCACATTGACTACGTCGAGCCGTTCCAGAACCACAACTTTCTAGCCATAATAGATGCTAAATCTAAATGGGCATAAATTGAGGTATGTACTTCATCTTCAAAACATTGCAACTTCATCTTCAACAATAGAAATGCTCCAGAATGTATTCTCTCGCTACGGATTCCCAGAAGTTATAGTGTTAGATAATGCATCAATCGAAGTGTTCCAACTGTTCTGTTAAGAAGAATGAATATTTCAAAAATTCATATCACCAGGTCATCCAGCGACGACGGATTAGGTAAGAGAAATTTGCAAACGCTGAAACATCGTCTTGCAACAATGATTGAAGACCATTTTGTCAATAATACATTCCCACACCATGATATATAAGGTATGGTAAATAATCTTCAGATATAGAGCTACGTCATTAGCAAGCGGGAAAACACCTTCAGAAATATTTCTAAACCGCAAAATCAGAATAAAGTTGGATGCTTTTAAAAAACCCCAAATCCAAAAGTCCTCTATACTTGATACAAAATCCAGGCAGCTCAAAGTTGGATACAAGACCCCAAGCTCGCTACTATACAAATATTAAACATATTTGGAAAACAGGAACAATCATTAAAAAAGTATGGAGTACTTCACTACCTGATCAGACTGGACAACGAATATATTTTCAAAAGACATATCGACCAATTGAGACTCAATGATATTTTAGCAAAAACTGTAACCTTCAATTCTATTATTTATAATAGGAGATTATTTATTAGGAGGAAATTGTTAAACCACTGCTACATCTTATCAACTCTTCCCTGAGAGGGGGAGATCTTCCCAAAGGGGGGTAAATTAACGAAAATTAAGCCAATAATTCATAAAAAAGATGGGGTAAAATTTGCAAAAAACCATCGTCTGGACTCTCTCCTGCCTAGAGGTGGGTCAAAATAACTGGAAATGTCTCGTTGGTACTGTTTCACGCTCGTAACCGTGACAGTTCCGCTACTCCACAGAGCAAGTGATACAGTCCCGTCAACAGTACCCATTTCCACGGACTGTGCAGTTCTTAGAAATTAAATAAGTCTCGACCTGTACTTCTGCAGACTCTTTAAATAATTTAATAGCCAAAACCAATCGGTTGCGTGCGTGCTATCGCTGTTGCTAATCGTAGTATTCGGCCTTTATAGTATTGTTATCTTATATTAATACTAATTGATAATACCCATCACTAAGTACTCTGGCTAAACAATACCTACGTTTCATTGCCACGTCTATTCCATTGTGAACGTATTTTTTCGAAAACAGGTTTAATATAAATGAACGACGAACTCAGTTGAAAACTACAAAAGGCAGGGAACTCGTCTATTTAAATATGAACTATAATTACGTCAAAAAGTAGGCTATGTTTAATGTTTTGTTCATATATAGGCCTAAAAATGTTAGCCATATTTTGTAAAATAAATCATAATATCCTTTTTTTATTTTTTAATCTTATTATTCCTGGGATTGTCTTTTTTTAATATGCATTATCATAAGCATTTAATCGATATATCCATAAAAATGAACGTTATACGAGTTGGATGAATATTAACATTTATGTTTTATTAAAATCAAACATGTGTTTAACAGAGTAAATGTTTAACTTATAAGTACAAAGCTGGAGCTGAAATTATGATTAAAAATCCACACTCTTTATGGTACTGTAGAACTGACACCATCAAAGTTAAAAGTACCAGAGAGAGTGTAACTGTCGTGACTTACCAAACAGTCTTGGAACTGGAACTGTCTCGCGGTACTGTCTCACGGCCGGCACCGTCGCAGTTGCAGCTGGTTTCCGCATTGGTGCTATTTGGCACACCTCTACTCCTGCCGTATGTGGCCTAGTTGGTCGAAAAGACTTTTTTCATTCAAATTAAAGATTTACTTGAAAAAAAGGAAAATAATGAACTGCTTTGTAAGAAACTATTCGGGTTTAGAGAGAAAAATTCACAAAATTGCCACTGAATAAGTTTGTGAGTCATTGTGTCGATGCAATTGAGGCTGGAGAGACGGTATTGGGATGTTTTTCCGATCTCTCCAATGTCTTTGACTATCTCGATCTCGGCATTCTTGAACGAAAATTAGCGACAAGGTTTCCAAAATAAAGCCTTAAATTGGATAATATCATATTAACGAATATACGCCAAGTTACAGAAATCTCTCATGAGTCCAAATTTCAAATTAAAATAAATTTCTTACCTCATCTCCTAAGTTTGTTACCAGTGGCCACAGGATTCCATCCTAGGGCCAATTCTTTTTCTGGTTTATTTAAATGTCATACAGAATAAAATCCCAATTAATAATTTATATATTTATGCTGATGATACCACTCTTTTAACCAAACATTAACAGATTGGAAAAAAAACACATTGATCAAAATTAACGAACTTGCTCAATTCTTCTCTTCAAGCAAATTGGTCCCCAATGCTTCTAAAACAAAATGTATTTAAATCTAAAGTATTTTTAAATAATCCAAATTTCAAAGGTACTCAGAAGTTTTCATTCGGGAGGACCAACTTGAGGAGGTTGACTTTGTCAATTTCCTATTGGTTGGCTGGATGGAAATCTAAATTTGGGTGTCCAAATATATTGTCTGGAAGCTAAATTAGCTAGTGTGATTTTTGCAATAAGAAGGCTGAATAAGCTGGGTAACATACCTCTCCTTAAAACAGTATATTTTGCTTAATTGAATCACATATTTTCTGCTCCATTGATTTATGGGGAGTAGCCAAAAACATTTATAAACAACATCTCCATGTGACAAAAATAGCAGTACGAGCAATTTTAAGACCGCCACTCCGCAATAGTTGCAGAGAGGTATTTACTAATTTGCAAATATTGACCGTGCCTTGCCTGTACATTTGTTAGCACTAAAATGAAACATCAACATTTGCACATTCAAGAACTTAGACACACCTATAACATCATATACAACAATAGATTTATCCGGCAAGAGACTAAAACTTTTAGAACAACAACCCAAATACATCGAGAACAAATTATATCAGACTCTTCCAGAATAAATTAAAAACCAAAGTAAAATTTCAAAATTTAAATATGAGCTAAAAAATATCTGAAATATCATTGTTTCTATACCCTCGATGACTTCCTTGACCGGCCCCCACCCCGACCAATAACATAAAAACCCCTAACCTTAGTCTTAGTTTTGCTTTACTAAAAGGACGGTGAACATCATATTGAGGACACAGGACGCATTCAGTGCCATCTATCTAAAAGCCCCAATGAAGAAGAGGACAAGTAAGTTTGTAACAGAATAGAGGATGATAAAGCTAATCTCCAATCTATTCTCACTGCCATTGACCGTAATCTAAAAGTTGATTCTTTTAAGCTTTTTCGTGTAGGTAAAGGGTCTAAGGAAAAATCTCATCCAATTGAAGTGATTGTGGGCTGCGAGGCTTCTGTTCGTATAATCACCAAGGCTGCTACCAGGGAATTTCTACGAAGGCTTGGAAACTTTTTCTCTGGAGTCTCTATTAGCCGTGACAGGACTAAGAACGAAACTGAGCATCTCAAAAGTCTTAGGGCGGAGCTATCTCGTCGATCAGAGTCTGGCGAGAGTTGTTGTCGGCACTGGTGGCGCAGTGCTGTAACCCAGCTACATGGGGACAAAGTGTTTGGGAGATTGTAGGCGATAGGTTGGATGCTCGGTCCTCTTAATACCGACATGGCGTCCGCTTGATGGTTGCTATCGGCGTGGACACTACTAGAGAAGTCTGGGGTGTCCATGTTGGATGGTAATCATTGTGCGGATGTTGTGTGCGGGAGATAACTGAGTATCAGGCTTGTCAATTAGCTGAAAATCAGACCAGCACTACGTGGTTTGGATTCCACGTAAAGCTGTAGGTCCCTTAGTTGCCTTGGCTGTTGGGCTATTAATAAATTGTCCTTTCTGAGGAACAGTTGAACTCAGTTAGTAACCAGACTACACTCATTCACACTCATCCTACACTCATATAACCATTCATATTCGTCTTAAAATACCAACAACGTTGTGTCGGCGTCTCATATGTAAGAATGTAAGTAACCTAACCATTAAATATATCAATGGGATTCCTAAAATTGTACCGTCAAAAAACGATTAAACACCAACGGCATGGCTCATTTCTCTTGTTTGTATGAAAATGTTAATGGTATGCGTTCCAAACTCTCCTCTTTGCATGTCGTTGCTCCCTTGTCCTTAAATAAAATTATTATTCTCACTGAAACTAACCTGAACTCCACAATCGCTTCATCTGAGCTTGGCTTTGTTGGATATGACGTCTATAAGAAGGATCGTTCGCTCCTAACTAATAGAAAGCAGGATGGTGGTGGTATCCTTATTACTGTCCACAAGTCTCTTTCGTCCTCTGAAGTATTGCAACCAGATCTACCAGTGGAGGCATTATCTGTGCTAGTTAAACTTACTGCCAGCTGTAAGATTGTTGTTTGCGCTGTCTATATCCCTCCACAAGCTCAAACAAGACTCTATTCACTGTTTGCTGACTGACTGGTGGACATTTTATCCGTTTGTCACAACTTTGAGTACATATTAATTGCTGGTGATTTCAATCAACCTGGCTTCAACTGGATTCAACCCGAACTGGCAACCGCTTCTCCTTCTGCCAATATCATCTTGGACTTACCTTCACATCTAGGCGTCTATCAGATTAGCGATGTTGTAAATGACAGAGGAATTCAACTTGACTTAATTTTTGGATCTCCTGACATCTTTACCGTGTCACGTGCCGAAGAGCCCCTCCTAGCGCAAGAAACTTGCCATCCCAGTTTATGTGACTCCATTGATATCTCTGATACGACACCTGCTTACTCTGTGCGTCCTACCTTCATCCGGAATATTCAAAGATGCAACCTTTTCCAGGTTAAAAATTATCTCAAGCATGGAGCCATTCGGCTCGACTATGATAGCAATGATGTCGACCTGCAGTTCTCCAGCTTCTGCGGCCAGCTTGGCGAACTGGTTAAATATCATTGTCCATGGAGGGCAGTTGGTCGTTCTGTCTTTCCCAAGGAGCTTAAGGAACTTGTTATTCTCAAGAAGACGTTACATAAGAAGTTCAAGCAATCCCTTGATTTAAATGACTACAATACCTTTTGTATTATTCGTGAAAGGTGCAGGGCCGTCTCCAGAGAATGTCGTTCAAGCTACATCAACCATGTCAAAACCACCATTTCATCGAATGTTAAAATCTTCTGGAGCTTTGTTAAGGACCTCAATCGGACTTCTTCCATGCCCTGCTCTCTTAAACATGGTGAAATCGAGGCTTCCCACCCTGATGAGATGTGCGAGCTGTTCGCTGATTACTTCGCGTCGGTCTACTCCCCTGCGTCCCAAGATGAACCGCCTGTGCATAATTTTGATACCCCATTCATCTTCTCTGAATGTGCTGTCTCTCTTGAGGATGTGGAAGGAAGCTCGTTGTTCTGGATACCACCAAGGGCAGTGGCCCTGACAATATCACACCTGGAGTACTTAAATTCTGTCACTTGGAACTGGCTCTTCAACTTCTCCACTTGTTCAACCTCAGCTTATCTACTAGCATATTTCCTGCAACACTGAAAAATGGGTTCGTGGTTCCAATCTTCAAGTCTGGAGATTGTTGCGATGTTACCAGCTTTAGACCCATCATATTTCAATCCGTCCTTAGTAAGGTTTTTGAATGCCTCGTTTTGGACATAGTTCAGCATTTATTTAAACATGTCATAATCGACGAGCAGCATGGTTTCACCTCATTTCGCTCAACGGTGACAAATCTTCTCTCGCTTCAGTACATGGTTTTGGAAGCCTTCAGCCGTGGAAATCAAGTAGAAGCCATCTACATTGGACTCAGTAAGGCCTTCGACAAGATCAACCATCGTCATCTTCTTGCTAAACTACAAGGCTATGGTTTCACTGGCACAATGTTGGAATGGTTTGGAAGCTACCTTATGGATCGTCGACTTGCCGTGCGCCTTGATGTTAACGTCTCTTCGAGCTTCGCTGCTAGTTCTGGTGTTACACAGGGGTCACACCTTTGACCACTCCTGTTCTCCATCTTTATAAATGACATCAAGCATGTCATCAAGGTTCCCTTTCTGCTCTTCGCTGATGACATCAAGCTGCTAGTTGTAGTTAGATCACACCATGACTGCCAGCTCTTGCAGGAAGCCCTTGATGGCGTACTGGACTGGTGTCTTAAGAATGACATGACTATGAATCCCGCTAAGACCAAATTGACCACTTTCAGCAGGAAGCTAAACACAATAGTAGTAGACTATCTTCTCGATGGAAACCTGGTGGAGAGCTGCAATACCATCAAGGACCTTGGTATTTTCATCGACTCTTCTTTTGAATTTGGCCCCCATATCAGCAACGTCTGCACCAGGGCTTCGCGAATGCTTGGATTCATCTCCCGTTCTGTACAACATGGCTTAAACACCCACGCCTCTACGATACTGTAAAAGTCCCTCGTCCGCCAGTTACTCGATTATGCCTCTGTGGTTTGGTTACCATACCAGCTCGGCCATATTTACCATCTCCAGTCTGTGCAAAGACGTTTTGTTAGGTTCCTGGGATGTCGTACTGGTTTCAACTTTCGTGAAGTCCCAGTCGAGGAGCTGTTTGCTATACATGGTCTTCAGAGTCTTGAATGTAGGAGGCGGATGGCTGATTGTATTTTCCTATTCAAACTCCTCAATCATCAAATCAACTGCACCTTCTTGCTGGGTACAATTAGATTCCACGTTCCTACCAGAACTACTAGACATCAACGGCTCTTCGAACATGACCATGCTGGGACCATCTACCTTCGATTCAGTCCCATTCCTTGGCTTATGCGCTTTGGGAATGAGATTGGCTCTTCAGTTGACCTCTTCACCGCAGTCGTGGGAGCGGTTTGTCGAGCGGCCACCGATGGAAACCTGATCACGTGATGGGTCTTTATCCTGGCCTGTATTTTTGTATTTTGCTAAATATTTATATTTTCAATTGTTATATCGTAAAGTTTGTACATAATTATTCTTTCTGTGGCTTCTCACTAATTTTGCTGTACTGTATTATGACATCTTCTCATAGATTTTATTGTTAACATTTATTTATTTATTCACGGTAACACCATTAGTACATGGAAAAAACAAAAACAATCAGATATTCTTATGTCCAACAATAGGCTAATGAAAATGATCCACATTATAAATTATTAGTAGTACAATAGCCGAAATAAAATACTATTACATAACAATACATATAGAATAGACTATATAGAGAATAACAATAATAGCATAGCAACGATATAAATAGTAACAGTAATATTAATTATTATACAATACATACATACACCCATATGCATATACACATATCTGTATATATAAAAGGCAAAGCCCTCACTGATTGACTCACTCACTCATCACTAATTCTCCAACTTCCCATGTAGGTAGAGAGCTGAAATTTTGTACACTGTTTCTTTAGAACTTAAATAGGACAACTAAAGTATTTTCATCTTGATAAAGTACTCCTAAGGGGTATAAAGCACCCTTAAAAAGATTGGTCCATAAGGATAACATTGGGTTGCTTTTAGTAAATTAATAACAGCTGTTTTGTAAATAAATAAACATGTCTATTTTGAATGTTTGACATTATACTATTTAATATTTTACTAAGAAACTAGCTGTCAAAATAATGAATAATAACATTTTTGGCTTGGTTTTTAAGAATGTTTTAATTGTGTTTAAAATTAATTTTTTGTTATTTTATTTATATATTTAATACCATTTTTGTTTTTGTGTTAATCCACAAGGGATTTAAAAAATAATAACGAAGGCGGGGGTTTGAAACATTTCTTCCCCATCATAACCAAAAACATTAATTTCAACCAGGTTTAAAAATTTTTTCCTTCAAATTCCCTTTGGTCAAACAAACCCTAATAATGGTTGAATTTAACGCCCAAAAAATTAACCGGAACCCCAAATGAAAACTTTAACAAAGGTTTCTTAAGAAAACAAAAAGAAAAACAGTCAAACAATTTAAATTTCGTAAAGTTTCGTTAAAATTGTTGGTATAAAACAAAATTTGTCACTTCCCAAACCCATCTTTTTTTAAAAATTTTTTAAAATTTGGGATGAACCTTACAATATTTGATTAATTGTAACTCCCCCCTTATTTTTTACAAAGATTTTAAAATTTTTTTCAGGAAAAAGTAAAATATTAAAAGTGGTAAATTATTAGGGGTTTTCCCTGAATCAAAATTCTTTTGAAAAAAAACTTTGGCCTAAATTGTTTTAGGAAACTGGGCCCTTTTGCGGCAAATGAAATCCAAAGGAAAAAATTTAAAAAAAATTGATTTCGTAATTTTTAAAAAGTTCTGTTTTTTCTCAGAGGGAATTTTAGGATGAGTTAAACCATCACATATCCGGTTTTCCTGAAATAAAAACTTATTTCGGGGGGGAAAAATTCCATTCCCCCTATTTTGAACCGTTTGAAAAAAGTTTTTGTTAAAAGAATTTGTTAATAGCCCGTCTAAAACCGTTGTTTGTTTACCAGGAAGCTACAAATTGGCTTTTGTTTCTTGACTGTCGTTATGGTCCCCAAAAATTTTCAATAAAAGAGTTTAAATTATTCAATTCTAATTGATTGTAAAGAAACACCCCCTGTATTTAAAAGTGGGGGAAAAGTTTTTTCGGGGCCCAATTTCAAGGGCTGTAAAACTATAAAGATTATAAGAAAAGAACTAAAACAGTGTTACATGGCTCCTCACATCTCAAAATTTTCTAAACACTTGAAAATGCGGGCTGAAAAACTTTAATTAGATAAAACCCTCAAAGGTTCAACCCAATTCCAAATCTTTTCGGCTTTTAAAGCAAATAAGAAGAAATAAAAATTTGCATACTTTTAGTTTAATAAGAAATATGAAAATGAGATAAGAGGTACCTTTAGTGTGGCTCTAATATAAGCAAACTAATATTGTTTTTAAGTAAAGAAAAAACTCTGGCTTCATTAAAAGAAAGTAAACAATGTTATTTACTTTATTTAAAAATGCACCAAAAATCAAACAACAAAACAACAATCCAAATGGGGAAGCGGGCCGGGAAAGAAGGATTATTTTTCAGAGTTAATTGGTTGGGAAACGTCGTGTTTGCGGGAATTAATGAGAAGGCTTTGTAAAAAATGAGGCCCTAAAATCCCTTGGATACTTTATTTTATGAAGTAGACAGGAATGACACCCTCTTAGGGGATCTTTTTATAAATGGTCCTTTTATCAAAAAGTTGAAATTTTTCACTGAACGGGGGTGGTTTCAAAAATTCAAGCAAAAAAACCAGGTTCTGTATGTTACTGTGGTACAAAAACCAAAAAATGAGGGTTTTTTCCCCAAATGTTCTTTTAAATCTAAGTTTATGGTACAAAAAACCAATTTGGAAAAAAATTTAAAAATTGGGAAACATAATTAGGTTTTAGGGGAAAATAACCCGAATGGGGCCCTTTTTAGTTAATTTTAAAACCTTAATATAAAATTTAGTCCGTTTAAACCCAAAAAATTAAAACTTGGAAAAAAATTTTCTTTGGGAATATTTGGACTTCAACATCTCATTAAAAACATGGGGGTAATTTCAACCCGTAATGGAAACCCTTTAAATTCTGGGAATCTTCACATATTTTGATTATCTAACCTTTTTTCCGCAAAATTCCAAAACAATAAAAAGGTCCCTCTTGGCAAAATGTTCAGAATTGAAATGATAAAGTTCCAACGGACTTATATTTTTTAGTAATGGGTTTCAAGATTCAAATTTCAGATGTTTTAATTTTAGTAAAACAATGCTTAAAGGATTTTCCCCTACAGGGAAACCACTTTTTTCATCCCTTCCCCGAGAGAATTGCAATTTTAATAGATTGTTAAAAATTGAAGAAATCAATTTTTATACATTACCTCAACTTAAAGGAAATAAATGAACAATTCCCTAGTACGAGCGAACGGGTTAACCAAGGATTAAATTTTTACACATCTTAACGTTTTTGATGGATTGTTCCTTGGTGATTTTTGTGGAAGAAAAATGGGTTTTTTTCCAATACAACATTGGTACTTAAAAAACAAAATAATTTTTAATTTGAAAAGTGTGAAAAAGTAATGTGTTTTCTATCGTAAATCATTCATTTCCAATGTTGTTCATAATTTAAAAATGAATTTTGAGGATTTTTTTGTCCACAAACCTGCAGTGCAAGCAGGCCCGGAAAAAAATTTACCAATGGAATTATTAAAAAATTATTTTAAAAAACTCCCAAACAGAAAATCCCAAACAATGATTGGCGTCCAAAATAATGGAAAATTTGTACTACCAAAAAACTTTCAATACTGGAAATTCTATTTTCCAAGGATTTCTGGGTTATTATCCAAAATGGAAACCCCCCCAAATTTGAAAAAGAAAAAAAAACATTTTCAAACAGTTAACCGGTCCCCGAAAATTAGTCTTTTCCTTTCCATCCCCTATCAAATTTTTGAAAATTTATACAGAAGAGAGTTAATTAATATTGGATTTCTCTAAATTCAATTCCCCCCCAAACAAAATTTGGATTGTAAAGGCATTTTCTAAAAAATCTATTAATTCACCCAATTCAATGAAATTTAATATTGTAGGGATTAAAGAACCAATCCCAGATTTTTTACATAACAATGATTGATTAATTTTGCTGGGGGCTTTTTATTTTTGTATCTGTTTTTGGGTTCCCTTTTTATGTGAGCTGTTTTTTCAAAATTTTAATTAAAACTTTTTGTGTTCCAAACTTCAAACTGGCCCTTTCAATCAAAATTCACCAATTAACGCGGTGTTCCCAAGGAATAAAAATTACTTTTGGGGCCCTCTTCTTTTTTAATTTAACTTCTATAAATTTGACTTTTAGGTATATCTCTTTTGTAAAAGATCACGGTTTTTTTTTTTATAAACCATTGACAAAAAAATAAATTCTTTACAATTCGCGTTAATTCTAAACCAAATTTGGTTTAAACAGGAGATTTCCATTAAATCCATTGAATTTGAAAATTTTTTGTTGGGAATTAAATTATTTTGCCACCGAAAAAAATAGAAATTATTCAATTCCTTGGGAATGTGGGAAAAGGCAAAAAATTAACTTGGGCGGAAAAAAAATTTTAAACTGGGAAAACTTCCGGTAAAAAAAACTTAACTAACCCTACGGAGGTTAACCATTGGTTAATTTAAATAATTAAACAGAAAGTGCCTTTAAAAAGAAGACATTTATATTTAAAACAAATTCTTGGCCCATTATTTGATTATGCCTTGTTCACAGTTGGAATGTGATTTTGTCCGGCAAAATAAAAGATTCAAATTTTCAAAAAAAGTTTTAAGATTGCACGATTCCATTAAAATACGGGTAAAAAAAACATCTCCAGGGAATTTGGTCATAAATTAAAGCTTTATTAAATGAAGTTGTGTAAGCATGGAAAATTAAGGGAAAAATTTTTAGACTATTAATTTTTTTTTTAAACCTCTTTCAAGGCTTTTTAAAAAGGCTTCTTTCTAGACATGATAACGATTTAAAAAGTTCTTTTGTAAACACTTTTTTTGTTTTTTTTTTTTTAATTTTTTTAAATTATGTCCCAATCATACAATTTTCTTTTGTAAAATAATTGATTAAATTTTCGTATTTTAACAGGGTGACTCAATATTGACAACCCCAATTTAAGTTATTTTTCCACCTTTGGTTAAATTTTCTGGGGTATTAATTTAAAATATTGATTTTTAGGTTAAAAAGTGGGGAAAAAAAAAAAAAAAATATTTTAATTGACCTTTTTTTCTTCGTGTTAAACAAATAATATTGAAATAACAATTTGACATAAAGGTAATAGGTGGACAAAGCAATTTTTGTTTTGGTGGGGATACTTCCGAAATTTTGTAAATAAAATTTAATTTTTATTTATAATTTTTTAAATACAGATTTTGTATTGAATGTACCCTCCGAGGCCAAGGCCCAGAAGAGTTCAAGCTCAGGGGGGGTTGGCACGCCACATGCAGGGGTTTCCCCAGTACATAAAAAGATTAATTTCCCAAACCCGGTTTTAACATTAAAAAATTCCTGGTTTAAAAAGGGAAAAAAAAATAAAAAGAATCCTGCAAAAAATTTTTTAAAAGTTAAGGCCCTTAATCTGATCCCCCTAATTCTGAGGAAAAAATGGTTCAGGGTTAGGATAAAGTTTCTAAATATATTCAAAAGGGTTACCCCCATTCGAATTCATTAAAAAATTCCATACGAATTTTTCCTTTTAACTTTTTTTTTAAACCAAAAATAGTGTAAACTCAGTTTTTTTATATTGTTTAAATAAAAAACCCTTTTATAAAATTTACATTTTAATTGATTATTTTTATAATTTTAACAAATTTAGTCAAAAGGATTCCCTTTCTTTTAAGAGGTACCGGTACTGGGAAACAATTAATCAATATGGATTCAAGATTTTCCAAAATACCTTTAATAAATTTTTGAAAAAAAGTAAAATTTGTTTGGTTAAAAAATTTTTCTTTGAGACCTTTTGTATTTCCCCAGGCAGGTTAACATTACATAGATTTGATAATTTTTGAAGAGGTGCAGAAGTGAATAGAAGAAAAACTTTCAGTTTATTCCATGATAATTTTTTTTGGTATTTATTTGTATTTTAATATAAATATTTTCTTGTTATAAATTAAAAAAATAAAATTTAAAGTAAATAATAATGTCGTTTCCGTTCAAATAGGTAAAAAATTTAAGTTTCACACTTTTGTTTCATATTCTAAGAAACAATTTTATACATAACTGTCTTTTTATAAATAGGGAAATAATTAATTAAAAATACTACTATATAATTTTTACTTAAACAACATTTTATTTTTAAACTTTTTAAATTAATTTCTTCTTTTCCTATAAGTGACGAATTAAACTAAAAAATAGAAAATTATAAATGTTTATATTGTCTTGCTTAATAACAATTTTATTTATTTATTGATGTCATAACTATAGGCAATTAATTGTGGTTGAAGAAAGAAGAACGTAACTTGGGAATATTTTCTTTTTTTTTAACAACTTTTGGGTTTTAAAAACCAAAAAATACTAGGCGAATTAAACAATTGTAATCCAAACGTTCAATTTTCTTTAAAGCATCTTAAAATAAATAATATTTCTGAGCGGGGTACTGGAATTCCAAACTAACTGAATATGGCCAGGTTCTTTTAAAAAGTTTTGGCTAGTAAATATTACATATTTTTTAGTTTAGAAGAAAAAAATTTTTACCATTAAAAAAATTTTATCCAAATTAGGGCTTGTGAGAGTATTTATCACAAATATTTGGCCAAATTTCTGGTTTTAACCAATAAAAAGTTTAAAAATTTTTCTTTAAAATTTTTTATTTTTAGGAATTACTAACCTTTTGGTTTCCCAAACCCTTTCCTTTGAAAATTTAAGTAAATAAATTACTTTTTTGTTATTAACTAAATTTGAAAAAAAATAACTAAAAAAAGTTGCACCAGGGTTTGAAAAGTTAATATAAACTCAGGGCCAAAGGGAAGAAGATGTTTGTCAGGGTTGGGAACACTTCTTCACATGAGTTTTTCCGGGTTTAATCCCCGGAAGGCCACTAAAAATTTGGGGTTGATTAGTTGTGTCCCATTAACAAGGTGTTTGTTTTCACAATTAAAATTTTAATTTTTTGGATAAAAGAATTTAAAAAAAAAAAAACAGGCTAAAAAAGTTTTACAAAAGAATGTAAAATTTTGGCCTTAAAATGCTATGGCCAAAAAACATTTTATTTCTTATGGAAGGTGTGATTGGATATTAAAACATGTTTTCTGGAAAGATATAAAAAATTTTTTCACATTGAGAGGTTAAATCTTCCAAAATTAAACCCTTGGAGGCCTGGGTATTAAAAATTTCCTTATACCGGCGGATTCATTTTTCCACAATTTGCCAGACTTTAAAAAATTAAAAAATATAGGGGGTAATTTTGGTTCACATTAAAAAAATTTAATTTTAAATAAATCAGATATTTTATAAAAATTTTCATTTTGAGGGTTTTTTCATTAATATTTAAAAAAATTTTAGAAAAAAAAAATTTTTTTATTTTTGAACTGTTCTTTTTTATAAAATGGTTTGAAACACAAAAAAAGGGTGTTATTCAAAAAAATTATAAACTTTAAAAGAAAATTTTTCCAAAAAATGAATCATTTTTTTATTAGTTTTAAGGGAAAAATAATGGGAAATTGTTCCTTTAAAATTTCCTTTGATAAACTTATGTAACCCAATTTTGAATGGGAACAGATTTCAAAATAAATTTCTTTAATTTTAGCATTTTTGAAAAATTTACTTTTTCATTAAATTTAAAGAAAATAATTTTTAAAATTTTTAAATAAAAACAAATTTCAAGTATTATTCATGTAGAAGAAGGAAAAAGAAGCTTTTTTTGAAAATTTACAGCCACGATTTTTATACATTTTTTATTTTATTTTTTAACCTAAAAACAAAAAAATGCATTTATGTAAAGAACTTTTTGTTTCAAAGATTCAAATTTTTTTTGGGAAATATGTTTAATTGTGGCTATTTTTTTAACAAAAAACTACGGTGGAATCCATCTTATATTACTGAACGACTTCTAATGGATTACCTTTTTTTATTTTTTCTTACCAAATTTATTCTTCGTTTAGAAAAAAACAAACTGTTGAATCGGCACTTCCTAATCAAACTTTTTTCCCCGAATTGTTTTTAATTATTAAACAACCTTTCTTAATTTTTGTTATTTAAATGATTTTAAAATGACCAAAGTAATGCTGATTTTCTGGAAGTTCCTTAATTGCGATTTTCGGCTGACAAACACCTATTCTGTTTTGGAAAAGATTTTTTTCCTTTCCAAAAAAAAAATGTTTTAAAAAAGTGGGTTTGCGTTAAATTTTATAAAACCCTTGAGTTTTTATTTTTGGCAACTGGAAAAAAGGATTTTTGGAGTAAGGGGTATTTTTTAAAAAAACTTTGGTTCCAATATTAGCCCATAATGTGCAAACCCTTGAAAACAAAAATGGGGTTTGGGATCAAACATCCTTTAGACATTACTATTCCAACTTCTTTGGGTTTTATCCTTCATAAAAATTAATTTTTTAATTAATAAATTTTATTTAATTTTGTAAGGAAGCCAAAAAACAAAATACACATTGTGGAAAATTATCAAAAAAGAACTTTTTAGTTAAAACCCCATAAAATTGTTCCCCAAAAAAAATTTTTTTTTTTGAAAGTAAATTTTAAAATTTTAACAATAAAAATATATTTTAAAAAACAGTTCGTAAAACAACCTATTTTGGCTTAACCCGTTGGCAAAGGGGACAATCCTCCCAGGAAATGGCTGTGCTGATTTCGGCCAATGGGATTGTTAATGGAGTTGGTGTTTGGTCTACTTAGAGTTTTCCAGGGTTTGTGTTTCCCTAGAATAACAAGTTTAAAAAATAAGGGTCCCCAAATTTAAAGGGTTTTGTTTTCCAAATTTAAACTAAGTTGGGATTTGTTAATTTCATTAAATTTAAATTTGTTGGATATACATTTTAAGTTTTCTGAGGAAAGGAAAATACTGGGCTTAAGAGAGATGAGGAGAGAGAGATAAGGGCTGAAAAAATTTTCCTTCTTGCGATGAAAAACTTGTCGAATAAATGTGAATTAAACCTTTCAGTGTTTCAGGGAAAGAAAAAAAAGATTTTGTGACCCAACCCCGAAGGGGAAGGAAATTATTAATTCCTGACCCCAAAAAAACCGGCGTGGCATTGTTCTTACCCTTTGGAGTAAAGGGGATCCTCAATGAGCAAACAAGGTTGGTATTCCACTTCATTGGGGAAAAACTTCACAAAATTGCTTGCCCAGGAAAACTGGCGAATTTAAGTTTTAAAAAAATAAAAAAATAAAATTCCTTAATGGTGTGTTCTGGAGGAGTTTCCTTTAAATAAAAAAGTACAGGACTTTCCTCTACAATTGAATATTTTGTAGGTCAGAGTGCCCCAAGCTTTTAGTCTTTGTGTTTCGAGGCCCCCGTTTTTACGGAAAAAACAAAAGCTTTGTAACTTGCATTTTTTTGATGGGGTTTTTTCCGTTTGATAAGGCCAAAATGGCATTGGCAAAGCTGAGTCATTCCGAATTATTTTAGGCAAAATTGGCCCTTTAAAAAAAAATTGGTTTGAAAAAATGTCCCTTTTGAGCCGTGAGTCTTCAAAGAAATCTTGGCATAGAACCCTTTTACAATGAAATATTGCAGTTTGAAAAGATTATGATACGGTTTTGGGGAATTGTAAACAAATAAAATTTTTTATTTTTGCCCTTTTTTACATTTTAATAGCTCATAACATAATTTTTAAAAGTTTAATAAAAACAAAAAAAGTTTAAAACATAATGGTGGCAATTCAAGTATTTTTCATTTGGGATGAGAACAAATGTAGTTTGATTTTCCCCAAAAAAATATCAAATTTGTTTTATTGAGTTTGCAGTGCGTTGATGAGAGAGGGCCTTAAACCTGTAAATTTTCAAAAAAAATGCATTTGTGAAGGGGGAGAAGAGGTTATGTTTGGAGGGGTTTTATTTCTCCCTTGTTTTTATCGCCTTATAAAATTTGGGTATTTTTATTGGGAAAAACAGGGGAACACAAAAGGAAAAACCCCATCTTTTAATTAAAAACACAGGGTAACCCTATTGGAGAAAGGACTTTGAAGTAAGGAAAACCCTTGGGAAAGGTCCCTTATCCGTGCCAAAGAAGAGGGTTTTTAAAACTTTTTTTGAAAAAAACGGTAATTCACCCCAATGGGAATTGGGACAAACATTTTTTTCTCCTCATGACTGTTTGTGATAAAGATTTTGGTAATAAACCTTTTTTTGTTATTTATTTTATGGAAAATTAAACTGTTAAAAAAATTAAAGTTTTCCATTAGTTTTAAAAATAAAATGTTCCTTTTCCATTTAATTTCCAAAGACCTTAAGATTAAACCCACAAAATCTTATGTTAAAATGTTTTAAACATTTTACAAAATTGGAAAATTTTTTTCCCTTTCTTCATTAATTAAAATTTATATTTCCTTAATTAGTATTTTCCCTTTCACATTTGTTTAAAATTATAAAGAAAATAAATTGATTAACACTTTAGGAATAACCCAAAATTTGGGTTTTAAAAAACCTAGGGTTTTCCCTAAGTAAGGGAAAAAATTCATTTTTAATTTTTTTGTTTTTTTATAACTTCAAAATTTAAAAAATAGTTTGCATTTAAAACCTTAACAAATTAAATTTTTTTTTATATCATATTTATAAATATTTATAAATATTTAGTTGATTATTTACATTACTGTATTTCAATGACTTGCTGGTGATATGATTTCTACAAATAACATTGTGCGGGATCGGAAGCTCAACAAGCTATCATTTGCTGCACATTTGTAACCCTATACTTCTTTGTCATGCTGTACCGGATCGTTTGACCGGTACATTTTTGGTACTTGTCAACGTGGTTTGCCAGGCTGCCTGAGATCGCTCTTGCGCTGCGTTTTGTTTACTTTAGTAGCCGTTGGCTCAGACTCTGTAGTTCCATGTTTCCAGCTGTCGGTCTGTCAGGTTGGCCTGTCGTTTTACTTGTTCTCGGCGGCCGCTCATCACGGCATGTTTGTTGGCTAGAGACGCTTAAACTCCAGGGTCATTGAGTATGCGTAAGTTTTGACTCTCAGCCTGTCGTCGGCGGAGTTCTACCATTCAAACTGCTAGCCTGACCTGAGGACCATGTGAAGAACCTGTTGCCACCCTGCTACCCCACTTACATCTTTAGGTAGGATTCTTCTGTCCTCAGGTCAGTGCGTTCCATTTTGTTCCCGGCGGCTGAGCTGGAGGTGTCAAAAAAAGGAAAAGAAGAAAAGTTGTGCGGATCTATTTAATGAGGCTTAGGCCTAAGAACTGAACAGTATAAATTATGAAACCCAGCCACTGGACATATATATATATATTTTATTTTTTTTTTAACTTTTATGTGAATTTTTATTGCTAGTAATCTTAAATTAGTTGAGTTTGTTGTTATATTTTTTCAAATTTTATCTTTGTTAGGCACTATTGTAAAATTTGTTTTCAAACAGTTAGTATCCGTGATCTATAAATATTTTGTATGCCTAAGATTTTCTTTTTTATATTGTTTAGGTTCAGAGATTGTTCAAATTGTTGTTAGGCCTAGTGGTTAAGTTTGTTTGAGTGTTATTTATTTCGTTTGTAGTATTTTTGAAGTGAATTTTTACTAGAACGGTACCGTGTTATATCTTTTTTTAAATTGTTTAATTTTTAAATATTCACAAAAGGGGGTTATTGTATTATTTCTTTAACTTCTAATTCGGAGCTGCCCAGGGACTCCGGCTTACTCCTTGGCCTCGGTGGAATCATGGAATGTGGGCTAAATTGCCGGTTATTTGGTGTCGTCTAAAATTATTTTCTAAATTTTTCATTATTAGATTCTTTTTAAGTTTTTGTGTCTCTAATTTTCTACAGATAGGCACATATGTTTTGTAATTTTGGTTTTTATAGCGTTTGTAGGGTTTGTGTTAGTCTCTTGTTAATTTTGTGTTTCCTGTTATTTGTTTAAGTGTAATTTTGATATTGTGGCCATCTGCCGGTTTTTCTGAACAATTAAATTGTTTTTCTTGAAAATAAATTTAGTTTTTGCTCAGCTGCCGAGTTGTAATTTGTCCCTCCAACTGCCACCCGTGATCCTATCGCCAGACTGCTTTTGAGCCATCCCCCAGTTGGCACGACTTCCAGTTTTGGGTGGGGGATGGGTCTTAATGCATATAGTAGTTCAACATTTGCAGGCGCTTTTGATGGCAACCTGATTTCACCGCTGAAGAAAGCTACCTTTTTTATCTGATCCAGATAGGATTTGGAAAGAGAAGGCAAAAGTAATATTTGGCTTCTGATGATACAGGGACTTTTAATTTGTGAAATAGAGCCAAATTACTTTTCCACAAACATCTTTATTAGGGTCAATACGCTGTTCAACAGTACAAATTACAGTATGTGGGTAATTCTGCAAAAAGTAATCCCATTGTGAACGGTGGTGAAAATTCAATGTTTCTGTTCGGGGCAACTAAGTTGGAAGTGGAAGTGAGATTCCAGCGCTGGAACCCAAGTTTTCGGCAGGAGCGGACGTTGTGTCTTCACATCTACTACGGCTCGTATCATCACCTCTTTGCCATATCATCAACCTCTCTTTTGAGATTGGCAGTTTTGCTAAAGCACGCCATAGTAAGACCAGTTTAAAAAAAGGTGACAAAAAGGATCAAAACAATTACAGGCCGATCGCTCTACTCTTTACTTTTCATAAGGTGTTTGAGCGGGTCTTCCTCTCCAGGTTGTTGTCGTTCCTTGAACACAATAGTCTTCTTTATCCGCATCAATATGGCTTTACCAAAAATAAATCTACAGTTGATGATGTAATCGCCTTCATATCTGCAACAGCTCGGTCTCTTGACAACAGCAAACCATCAGTCGGTATGTTTTTGGATTTTTGAAAAGCCTTCGACATGGTAGACCACAAAATACTTCAAGAAAAACACAATTCTCTTGGTATTAGGGGCATTGTGCATACGTGGATCTGTTCCTATCTTAGTGGTAGTAGGATCAACAAGTGAAGATTCCTTCAGGATCAACAAGACAGATATCGTTCAGTGGGATCAGGCTCTTCAACTCGCTACCGGACTCATTAAAATCTTAGGGAAGCGTGGTTGAATTTGAAAAAAATCTTAGAGTATTGATGTTGCGGGGTGCAGTGTACAGTGTTCCGGAGAGTTTCTTTATTGTTGTTATTAGTAGCATAAGTAATGTTTTTGTTTGTTGTAATTAGAAATAAGGACTGTCTAAAAATTGTACAGATGAAATATTTTATTTTATCATGTTATTTGTTATTTACGCTATTGTGCATCTTTGGTGTTGTTTTTTTAATAAAGATATTCTGATTCTGCAAGAGGAACGGTGATTGAATGAAGTTCGGTGTCGCAGCACGCAAGACGATGAGCAATGGGCTAAGCTACCACGGTTCTGGTTGCCAATGATAAGCCTTCTCGATCTACTTTCTTTTATACTATCATTCAAACACGGGCTAATGATTATTATCAATAATGTTTTTCGTTTATTTTATCCAACTACATGCCACCATAATTTACTTTCCTTGTAATTTTTTTATTTATTATCGTTTATGTTTTGACTTCATTATTACCGATTACTTTCTTTGTAATCTATATTTATAAAAGAGGATGTTTGTATATTTGAAGTTTATGCGCTGCCAAACCATCCAACCGATCGCCATGAAACTTTAGGATGTTGTCCTGTATACTCCCGAGATGGTTTCTGTGAAGTTTGATGCAGATCCGTCCACAGGGTTCCGCCCCAGGGGCTCCTAAAGATCCCATGTTATTCAAACGGAGAATCTGAATTGTTTACAAAAAACATATGACTTTGTGGTTTAATGTAGTTTCACATGCCATAAGCAGATTGAAGTTCTCACAACAACAGTACTGTATATGTTTTGATTTATTGTAGTTCTACATTTCACCTTGAGAGTGTAGCACACACTACTATTACTTGATCAGGTGATCTGTATTTGGTGTTAACCTATTTTCCTCGGTAATTAAAACATGTGGTGAAACGTGAAAATAAAAAATAAATAATTATTTGTTTTGCAGTTTACTTTTTATGACATGCCTCTTAAAAAATCTAATATTGGTAGAAGAAGCAAAAATGCTCGAATTCTCTCAGCTATTAGGTTCTAAATCAAACTCAATATTATGACCGGCGAAGCGGGCGGGTACAGCTAGTATATATATATATATATATATATATATATATATATATATATATATATATATATATATATATATATATATATATATATATATATATACACTAGCTGTACCCGTATATATATATACTAGCTGTACCCGCCCGCTTCGCCGGTCATAATATTGAGTTTTGATTGTATCATTGAAATGTGCAGCAACCTTTCAGTTTACACAGTATCCAATTTACAACAGCTGATGTTTTGTGTAGTTTACTACTGTACTCAATTATTTTTAATTTTGAAAGTTTTGCCTACCACAATTTTATTCTATTTGTTTTTATTTAACAGCTGTTAATCAAATAAATCAGTCAATTAATATAGCTTCACAAGAAATCAAAACATAAAAATATAAACAGTTTAAAAAATTAACACATGGTTTAATTTAATTTTGACATATTTAAAACCCACAGCTGATATTCTTTTTATATTTGACTTATTATACCTTCATGCATCCTGCTATTTGATTAACATTGAAACTTTAGAAGTCCAAGGGATGGAGCCCTGAGGGATTAAAGAAACGGGAATAGGACAGAAACCTTCCCTGGTGTATATAGAACAACTTCCCCAAGTTTCATGGCGATCGGCTGGACGGTTTGGTAGCGCATAAAGGATAGACAAACATACATTGGATTTTATAGATATAGATATTATTTTTTAGTAGTTTTAGTAAGAGTCCGTCAAACTCGATGTGTTCATGTGAGAGTGCGGTAAAACTAGAAAATGATGCCTACTTGTGTTACACGCTGGCATTTCCGGGCACTAAACGTTTTATATTATTCATTGGTAAGACGCCGATCGTCTTATAAACGTACTATTACTTACTTTGTCAACGTCTTTGAAATCATTTCGTATTAGTTTTTCTACTGTAAGAAGATCCTTACAAATATAATACGTGGAGCCGTTTTTTGTCAACGTAACTCCCTTATTTCTTGCCCGATTTAAACGGTTGAGGTGTGACAACATTTGCCTCTGTTTTTGAGCAATAAGTTCTTTATTTTTACCCTGAAGGGCTCGGGTAGCCCTCAAAGTACGGTTTTCAGCATAACAATCACACGGCGAGAGTTTTAAATGAATCAAAAGGTAACAGCTGTTCAAATGTAAATAATGATAACCATACAATTTAACAGCTGTTGGATTGTAAACAATGGAGTTTGTAATATTGAGGAGGTTAGATCTTTCCCAATGTTAGACCAGGGAAGTTTTAAGAATGATTTTATTCGCATCCGATTATAGGGCTCCACCCCACTGGTATAAATCATTTGAATGAATTTTGAAAGGTAATATAATGCAGTTATATTATTTATTTGATTAATCTTCAATTCTTGAACAAAACCAAATGAACATGTTTTAAATAGGTTAAGTAATATCTTTGGGCGTATAAACTAAAAAATTGGTAGGACGCAAAGTATTGTGAGTGAGCGACTGTAAATAAATGTAATATTATGATTTTACGTGGTACAGTTTACCTACCAATATTTGTAGTCAGAAATCAAGAGCCGAGGTGTCACGAGCGCAGCGAGTGACGAGGTTGACACGCGAAACGTGCAGGGGTGTCCCCTGTATAGTAATCACTTACACCAAAACATTGAATTACGGTAAACATTCACTAACATTGATCGGCTGCTAATATAAGTTATATGTCACCAGCAGTTATAATTATTTCCCACCAATTGTGCTGATCATTCCAGATCACGCAAAGTTCAGCCAATGTGATCGCAACCTATCTTGGACTATTTTTAACGCACTTTCGTAAACGTTAAAAAAAGTATGTATCATTAAAGTTTCTGGAACAGTTTTTGTTTTAAGTGGCTATATTAAAAACCGCTTAACTGTCTAATGTTTTACTCTTGAAATTGCATATCGCGCACAAAAGATTTATAGTTGATTACCCTCCATCAATGTTAAGTCTCTTCCTAATTACCCGATCGACCTAATTCGTAACTATTGGTGCAGGGAGGTTGCGCAGTGCTGTTCAAAGTAAAACGGAAGAAAATAAGCTGTGTTTTAGTTGTTTGCGGATCTTGTGGTGTAGTTTGTGAGGAAGGAGAGGGTTGGAGTCTGTCCAAGACGTCGGCGACAGGACGCCGGATTCTGGCGAGACTCAATAGCGCCATCATCATCGAGCGGAACTCCTCAAACAGCAGGTCAGAACTGTATATCGATTTAAAGTTGATTGGGACTGTATTTGTGTCGTGTTTTAAATACTTCTTTGTATTAATCATCCTTAGTATCAAATTGGAACTCAGTCTTTCTTGAGAGGATTTTTTAATTGGCTTTCTTTGTCAGGCAAACGGATGGGCTGACCGAACTTGAAGAGCTCAGTCACAAAGACACTCGCCAATGTTCTTGTGGCTGAGATCTGGTTTAGTTGTAATTTCGCCGGCCAGAGCCCTACACGAGAAACGTTCTTGGAGTTTATAGAAGGGTTGATTCTGATTGTACCAACTTATGCACACATTCCCTCTGCATTCCTGGCGTTTTATTGGGCTTATAAGTAGTGATATCCTGTCCCGTCACATACTTCAACAACCATTGCACACATTCCATCTTCATTCCTGGCGTTATATTGGGCTAATAAGTAGTGATACCTTGTCCCGTCACACACTTCAACAACCATTGCACACATTCCCTCTTCATTCCTGGCGTTATATTGGGCTTATAAGTAGTGATACCCTGTCTCGCCACATACTTCAACAACCATTGCACACATTCCCTCTTCATTCCTGGCGTTATATTGGGCTAATAAGTAGTGATACCCTGTCTCGCCACATACTTCAACAACCATTGCACACATTCCCTCTTCATTCCTGGCGTTATATTGGGCTAATAAGTAGTGATACCCTGTCTCGCCACATACTTCAACAACCATTGCACACATTCCCTCTTCATTCCTGGCGTTATATTGGGCTAATAAGTAGTGATACCCTGTCTCGCCACATACTTCAACAACCATTGCACACATTCCCTCTGCATTCCTGGCGTTATATTGGGCTAATGTACAAGTATTGTAAATTCTTTTTGTGATATACTTCATGACAACTATTGCACCAATCATAGCAGTTTCTCGTGTTACCTCGTGTGAAGGCTGATAAAAGGGGGTTGCCTTCACATTTTTATCGTAGTATACTTTATTAAGTTATGTACCAACTGTAGCACACATACCCCTACAACCGTGTTGTTATATTGTAGTGATACAAAAAGCTAGGTGTATTGCTACCTATTTCTTGTAGTACAATAGTTCGTTACATTATTAAACCAACCGTTGTACACATTTAATGCTCATACCTGCCGTTATTCTCCAGCTGTATATACCTGGGATGATAGACAACAGGAATTGTTACTGTTTCTCATAGTTTTGTTCAATACAATTATGTGTTACCCATTACTCAGGTTTTCATGTATGAAACACTCGTTACATTTTAATTATGGTAAAACCCGTGTTCTCAATTAAAAATATACACCAACAGCATTCACATTTCTCTGTTTTATCGCAGCCAAGCGAGAAAGTACCGCTTTTATCACCAACACTGCACAGATTCTAAATGTATTCTACTTTTTGTTTTTAGTCCCACCCGTTCCGGACTTTGTCATTAAGTAATGATTCCGGTTTGTTTTGTAATTTTGTTTTTCCACTTTGAACCTGAGCCGATTGCAGGAACTTACTGGACAGTAAGGAGCTAAGTATGATAGTAACTTCTTCACAGCTCAAGAACAAAAATAAATGTGGTTTAAACACTCCTATCTTGTGTAGGTAACTAACTAGTTGTATATCGTCTTTCGTGACGCGTAGCGTTGCGTGAGTGCGGATCTGTGTCTATGACTTATGGCGTGTCAGAATCGGTAGATGAAAATATATTATTATATTTTCTCTTTAATTTTAATTGATATGTTGCAGTTTAATCTGATCGTGATTGTGTCAGAAGTGGCACGAGAGTCAGATAGTGGCAATTGGTTGGGCTCTTTTTGAATTAAATACATGTTATTGCATTGGTTGGTGGAATTTTTTTAAATAAAATTAGTTTACGTAAACAAAGTTGTATTACGCTTACCACGGCAACTCTCTGTTCGCTTGGTTTTTTTTACTCAAGTATTGTTAAAATACTAAATTTCTTTGCTTTATTAAATTTTGTGCAGATATATCGTGTTGCAATTGTCACTGTATAAGGGGTTGGGCAAAGGTATGGAATATATTTATTAACTTTAATACTATTGAAAAACGTAATGAAACTTTGTAGTTGTGTACACGTCCCTATAGCAAACATTTAGACATATTTTATTCGTTTTTTGCATAGGCAGGGGATGGCTCACGAAGGAAGTCTTAAAAATGTTAATCAAGCCTACCTAGAGTTATTCTTTTTACCAGTACCATTGTATTTGTCTTTCAGTAGCACTATACATGTCAGGGAGGGCGGGTAGGCCTGTACCATTGTATTTGTCTCCCAGTAGCACTGTACATGTTAGGGAGGGCGGGTAGGCCTGTACCATTGTATTTGTCTTCCAGTAGCACTATACATGTCAGTTTTGTCTTCCAGTAGCACTGTACATGTCAGGGAAGGCGGGTGGGCCAGTAGCACTGTACATGTCAGGGAGGGCGGGTAGTCCAGTACCATTGTATTTGTCTCCCAGTAGCACTGTACATGTCAGGGAGGGCGGGTGGGCCAGTAGCACTGTATTTGTCTTCCAGTAGCACTATACATGTCAGGGAGGGCGGGTAGGCCTGTACCATTGTAATTGTCTTCCAGTAGCACTGTACATGTTAGGGAGGACGGGTGGGCCAGTAGCATTGTATTTGTCTTCCAGTAACACTGTACATGTCAGGGAGGGCGGGTGGGCCAGTAGCACTGTATTTGTCTTCCAGTAGCACTGTACATGTCAGGGAGGGCCAGTAGCACTGTATTTGTCTTCCAGTAGCACTGTACATGTCAGGGAGGGCGGGTGGGCCAGTAGCACTGTATTTGTCTTCCAGTAGCACTGTACATGTCAGGGAGGGCGGGTGGGCCAGTACCATTGTATTTGTCTTTCAGTAGCACTGTACATGTCTGGGAGGGCAGGTGGGCCAGTAGCATTGTATTTGTCTTTCAGTACCACTGTACATGTCAGGGAGGGCGGGTGGGCCAGTACCATTGTATTTGTCTTTCAGTACCACTGTACATGTCTGGGAGGGCGGGTGGGCCAGTAGCATTGTATTTGTCGTTCAGTACCACTGTACATGTCTGGGAGGGCGGGTGGGCCAGTAGCATTGTATTTGTCTTTCAGTACCATTGTACATGTCAGGGAGGGCGGGTGGGCCAGTAGCATTGTATTTGTCTTTCAGTACCACTGTACATGTCTGGGAGGGCGGGTGGGCCAGTAGCATTGTATTTGTCTTTCAGTACCACTTTACATGTCTGGGAGGGCAGGTGGGCCAGTAGCATTGTATTTGTCTTTCAGTACCATTGTACATGTCAGGGAGGGCGGGTGGGCCAGTAGCATTGTATTTGTCTTTCAGTACCACTGTACATGTCTGGGAGGGCGGGTGGGCCAGTAGCATTGTATTTGTCTTTCAGTACCACTGTACATGTCAGGGAGGGCGGGTGGGCCAGTACCATTGTATTTGTCTTTCAGTACCACTGTACATGTCTGGGAGGGCGGGTGTGCCAGTAGCATTGTATTTGTCTTTCAGTACCACTGTACATGTCTGGGAGGGCGGGTGGGCCAGTAGCATTGTATTTGTCTTTCAGTACCACTTTACATGTCTGGGAGGGCAGGTGGGCCAGTAGCATTGTATTTGTCTTTCAGTACCATTGTACATGTCAGGGAGGGCGGGTGGGCCAGTAGCATTGTATTTGTCTTTCAGTACCACTGTACATGTCTGGGAGGGCGGGTGGGCCAGTAGCATTGTATTTGTCTTTCAGTACCACTTTACATGTCTGGGAGGGCAGGTGGGCCAGTAGCATTGTATTTGTCTTTCAGTACCATTGTACATGTCAGGGAGGGCGGGTGGGCCAGTACCATTGTATTTGTCTTTCAGTACCACTGTACATGTCTGGGAGGGCGGGTGGGCCAGTAGCATTGTATTTATCTTCTAATAGCACTGAACATGAATTGTAACAAACCAGTATAATAATGTTCTTAAACTATGTTTAGGTTATACTTAATGTCCAAAGTGTTTTATTATTGTTAAATAATATAGGCCTAGTTATTTTTATAACCTAATATTTAGTTACTATTGTAAACAATCAACAACAGAGATAAATAAATAACCGTATAACTAAGAAGTATTAGTTATATGACATCAAATTCTTTAAGAGGTTGTATTTTCTGAATGGGCCATCCTTCTAACCTCAGGTTTGTACCTTTGTATTGTACAAAGACCTTTAAATTAAGTTATAACTCTAGGTACGCTTGCATTAAAAATTTTTAAGACGTGGGGGTCTAAATGTTTTATATATGGACATGTACATAATTGAAAGTTTCATTACATTTTTAAAAAGTTTTTTTAATTAATAAATATATTCGGCTTTTCCGCTGAAAAAAAATATCATGTACTTGTTTCTTAGCTAGTATGAAAAAAATGTAAGCCAAAAAATCGGCAAGGCCCCTGTTCCATATAACTATCCCAAGTTCTTACCAAATATATTACATATTCTTTACCAATATACGTTTAAAACCGCATTGTACTTCTTCAAGTTTATCAGTGTATCTCTCTTGTGTGGACATAGTCTTTATTGGCGGGGACCGAGCCGAAGTTGACGCTTTCTCATGTACAACTTTCCAATCTTTTACTTTGTCTTCTTTAGTTGACGTGTTTGAATATGATCCAAGTAAAAAAATCTTTGCGAACTTTAAATTCGTTAAAAAAATTAATGTTGCCTTTCTTTTTAGGATAGTCAATAAATAATTGACCATTCAACAACAGTGGACTGATGTGTTTTAAGCTCTTACGGAGTTATTGAGACTGTTGCCTAGACCATTACAAACCAATAAATAGTTGAGAGAGTTGTCGTTGTGGTGATCCGTCGTTGGTTCAATTCTCGGTAGTGGGAGTGTCATGACCGGTAACGGAGTAGTCCGAATTGGGCGTCTAAAGTAGCAACGACGTATTCAAGTTGATGGATTCTCTGGTAGAAGACCTACTACTTTGTTCAAAATCATAGTCTATATTTTGTTAGTGGGTCTTCAAGCACATTTGTTTAGCGTCATAGTATATAGGTTGTATGGTAGTATACATTCAGTTAAATTGTCCTCAACGTCATTGTCTATGTGTTGTTAGTAGGCCTTCACAACATTTATTTAACATCTTACCCTATATGTTGTTTTTAGTAGGCCTTCAACAACATTTGTTCAACTTAATAGTCTATGGATTCTCAAGTGTTAGACGTTCAACTACATTTATTCAGCTTAATAGTCTATGGATTCTCAAATGTTAGACGTTCAACTACATTTATTCAACTTAATAGTCTATGGATTCTCAAGTGTTAGACGTTCAACTACCCTTTATTCAGCTTAATAGTCTATGGATTCTCAAGTGTTAGACGTTCAACTACATTTGTTCAACTTAATAGTCTATGGATTCTCAAGTGTTAGACGTTCAACTACATTATTCAGCTTAATAGTCTATGGATTTTCAAGTGTTAGACATTCAACTACATTTATTCAGCTTAATAGTCTATGGATTATCAAGTGTTAGACGTTCAATTACATTTATTCAGCTTAATAGTGTATGGATTCTCAAGTGTTAGACGTTCAACTACATTTATTCAGCTTAATAGTGTATGGATTCTCAAATGTTAGACGTTCAACTACATTTGTTCAACTTAATAGTCTATGGATTCTCAAGTGTTAGACGTTCAACTACATTTGTTCAACTTAATAGTGTATGGATTCTCAAGTGTTAGACGTTCAACTACATTTATTCAGCTTAATAGTCTATGGATTCTCAAGTGTTAGACGTTTTACTACATTTGTTCAGCTTAATAGTCTATGGATTCTCAAGTGTTAGACGTTCAACTACATCTATTCAACTTAATAGTGTATGGATTCTCAAGTGTTAGACGTTCAACTACATTTATTTAACTTAATAGTCTATGGATTCTCAAGTTTTAGACGTTCAACTACATTTATTCCGCTTAATAGTCTATGGATTCTCAAGTGTTAGACGTTCAACTACATTTATTCCGCTTAATAGTCTATGGATTCTCAAGTGTTAGACGTTCAACTACATTTATTCAACTTAATAGTCTATGGATTCTCAAGTGTTAGACGTTCAACTACATTTATTCAACTTAATAGTCTATGGATTCTCAAGTGTTAGACGTTCAACTACATTTATTCAGCTTAATAGTCTATGAATTCTCAAGTGTTAGACGTTCAACTACATTTATTCAACTTAATAGTCTATGGATTCTCAAGTGTTAGACGTTCAACTACATTTATTCAACTTAATAGTCTATGGATTCTCAAGTGTTAGACGTTCTACTACATTTATTCAACTTAATAGTCTATGGATTCTCAAGTGTTAGTCGTTCAACTACATTTATTCAACTTAATAGTCTATGGATTCTCAAGCGTTAGACGTTGTACTACATTTATTCAACTTAATAGTCTATGGATTCTCAAGTGTTAGACGTTCTACTACATTTATTCAACTTATTAGTCTATGGATTCTCAAGTGTTAGACGTTCAACTACATTTATTCAACCTAATGGTCTATGGATTATCAAGTGTTAGACGTTCTACTACATTTATTCAGCCTAATAGTCTATGGATTCTCAAGTGTTAGACGTTCTACTACATTTATTCAACTTAATAGTCTATGGATTCTCAAGTGTTAGACGTTCAACTACATTTATTCAACTTAATAGTCTATGGATTCTCAAGTGTTAGTCGTTCAACTACATTTATTCAACTTAATAGTCTATGGATTCTCAAGTGTTAGACGTTCAACTACATTTATTCAACTTAATAGTCTGTGGATTCTCAAGTGTTAGACGTTCAACTACATTTATTCAACTTAATAGTCTATGGATTCTCAAGTGTTAGACGTTCAACTACATTTGTTTATGGACTCTCAAGAGTTAGACGTTCAACTACATTTATTCAGCTTAATAGTCTATGGATTCTCAAGTGTTAGACGTTCAACTACATTTATTCAACTTAATAGTGTATGGATTCTCAAGTGTTAGACGTTCAACTACATTTATTCAACTTAATAGTGTATGGATTCTCAAGTGTTAGACGTTCAACTACATTTATTCAACTTAATAGTCTATGGATTCTCAAGTGTTAGACGTTCAACTACATTTATTCAACTTAATAGTGTATGGATTCTCAAGTGTTAGACGTTCAACTACATTTATTCAACTTAATAGTGTATGGATTCTCAAGTGTTAGACGTTCAACTACATTTATTCAACTTAATAGTCTATGGATTCTCAAGTGTTAGACGTTCAACAACATTTATTCAACTTAATAGTGTATGGATTCTCATGTGTTAGACGTTCAACTACATTTATTCAACTTAATAGTCTATGGATTCTCAAGTGTTAGACGTTCAACTACATTTATTCAAAACCATAGTGTAAGATTGTCTAGTATTAGACCTTCAGCTACATTTTTTTAACATAATAGTAGTGTGGTTGTCTGTTGCTTGACCAATATTGAGACATTAGGTCTGAAATACGTTCAGTATTCTCCATGGCGCTATCTCATGTTGCTGAGGTGGATGTAGATTCTGTTATTCAGCAATCACACCCGGAGCAATCTAACGAATATCAGTGAAATGTACGTGAGGTTTTTTTAAACGATACAACGGTGTCCGGCAGAAAAAGCTCCCTTTAGAGAAATTAGAGAGAGAAGCTAATGAAAACAAAATAAGGCAGGACGTTTTTATTTTTATAAACTAAAAGTACAGATTGTGCCATTTAATAATATGTACCATTACTTTACTTTTTAAACAATACATCTCTAAAATGGTTTCCCCCACTGTTGACACACTGGTTGAGTCGTTCTCTGAAGTTCTCCGTTACTTTACGAATCATGTCAGGTGGAATGGCTTCAACTTATCGTGTAATCACTTCTTTTAGGCTTTTTAAAGTTTGAGGACGATGTTCGTAAACCTTGTATTTTAAGTAGGCCTAGAGAAAAAAAATCACAGGGCGTTAAGTTCGGCAAACGTGGTGGCCAGCCTATGTTACCACGCAAAGAGATAACGTATCCAGGAAAAATTTCCTTCACCAGTGCCAGTGACTGCCGCGCTGTGCTGGCTGTAGCGCCATCTTGTTGGAACCACACGTTCTCAATGTCATCAAAAAGCTCCCTTAGTTTAGGCTGGAGGAACTCACGGAGCATCGCACAACACCGTTCACTGTTTACTTCCCACAATTTCCTTAGAAAAAGTACGTACCAATCACTCAAGAATTAAAAACCGCACGCCATAGTTACTTTGGGGCTATTCAGCGGTCGTTGATGGAGTTCTTGGAGGTTGTGTTCAGACCAGTACCTGCAATTTTGCTTGTTCACTGCTCCAGAAAGGTGAAAGTGTCCCTCGTCAGAAATAACAACAACATCTTCTGGGCAGATGTTCCGAAGAAGGTCTTGGCATAATGTTACACGGCACCACAGTATCTTTGACTCAGTTTCTGAACAACAACACACTGAAAACGGCAAGTTTTTATCAAAGTAACTCAAGGACGCCCCCCTCACTAATCTGCCCATCTCTTGTCCGTTACTTTACAATTGGGGATTTTTTTATTTTCTAAATAAACTTTGCAAAATTGATAATTGACAAAATAGCAATATTTTCCCTTTTGTTGCAGTTTGTTCAACTTTCAAGGCTATTATCCTATTTCTTTAGATTATGAAGTAAATATTAAAAATAAAAACGTACATAGGCCTATTATCTCAGAATATAAAAAACCAACAATCATGATTGAAAATCATTTTTGTTCAGAGTTCAGAGGCGTAGCTAGGCTGGTTCAGCCGGTGCAATGCACCGGTGCCCCCGATATTTGGGGCGCCCAACTAAGAAAAGAAAAAAATTGTGTTTAATGAAACTGTTTCTTCTTTACGAACACTCATTTTCCTCTCAGAGTTCTTATTTGCTCTCATAGGCTAATAATTTGTAACGTTAATGTATACCAATTTTTTTGTATGCCAATTGGTGACGAGTAGGGTATGTGATAAGTGATGCTTTATTGGCCACCACACTCACGAAAAGTGGGACTACTGTCGGAGCAGAAATTATGTGTGGCCGAGTTTGAAGGTTGTTTACTAAGAAACTAAGAGGCCCGTGTAAAATCCAATCACACCCATTATTTTCCTCGTTTAATTGTACGTAATAACGTATGTATTTGTAAATTTTAATTTAATTTTTATTCTGTATCGAACAAAAAAGTACTGACATTTTAACTAGTTTTTCACTGTGCATTAACTTTACACTTATACTATTTAGAACCCCGTACATGTATCGTATTAATATTTTAATACTTGGTTTGCAGGATTGCTTTCTATAACTGTTATAGATTTGAGAATTTTAACTTTTCAAGGAAAACAGGTCTTATCGTTTTTCTGAAACTATGTTTGGCTTCAAGATGTCGTAAAATTAATTACTTGATCACGTTCCTTATGAAAAGTATAGTTACTGTATATTACTTTTATATTCGTCGGTAAATCCAAAGATTTTAAATTGATTTAAATCAATTCAAATCGGCCAATTTAAGTGCTGATTTAAATCAATTTAAAACCACTACATTTACTTACGCACACGAAAGTAATGTATCGTAACTATACACATCATAAGGACTACAACGTGACCAAGTAATTCATTACGACTTCTAGAAGACAAGAAAACGTTGTTTTAAGAAATTAATCAGAACTTTTTTGCCTATCTGTTCTTAATCGAATACAACACACTGACCGGCGTGGTGGCTCAGTGGTTAAGGTAAGTGGGAAGGATGTGGAGGGCAAGGTCCAAGGTTCGAATCCACACTGAGCCAAAGGTCGGTACTTCACTCACAGGCTTGCAAGCCCATGTGAACTGACAAGTACCTCCCCTGATGTGTATACTGCCTGTGTTATCGTTGTGCACTTCACACTTTCTGTTACGGTTGCCAAGACTGAGAAATATGAAGTCGTAAAGGAAAAAATCGTCGTCTTCTGCTAAATCATTTTCACTAGTTGTATTTAGGCCATCTTTTACATAACCATTAAACAGAAAATTTAGTTCCATCTAGTTCATCGATACGTTGTCCTTGTTAATATGTAAAAAATTTCAATGTCGTCAAAAAATACTATTTTTTAAATAGTATCTTATAACTATTTGTTTTCTAAAAAAAACCCCTACTTGTAAACAATTTGAGAACATCGCGTACTTAATTATCACACATGTAGAAAAATGTATAAAACAAAAATGACTCCCCGCGTCCTATAGCCTACCTACCAATAGAATAACGTGGGGTCCTTAAAGACCCCACTGTTCCAATTAAGGGTTTATAAGCAAATCTTCTGAATTTGGCGTATTTCATCAAAACTAAAAACAGCCAAAATTATTACAGTTTTAAAAAAGACGATCTTAGTCTCATTAGTAACTACAAGCCTATCTCAATATTGCCCGTTCTATTTAACGTCTTTGAGAATCTACTACGGACAACTAATCAGTTTTCTGGACAGGCATAACATCTTACTTTTCAAATCAGTTTGGATTCTGATTTAATATTACTATTATTATCGCAATTTATTATCATTGTTCCTTTTTATGTGAATGGTGTGCACCGTTTTAATAAATAAACCAACCATTGACGCAGTCACAAATCTTGTGGAGAACATTGTTGAAAGTTCGTAGGTTCGGGAGCATACTTGAAGCGTATTCCTAAACATTCGCCGGGCAGTTCGCTGGTAGCCTAGCTGGTCGCTTACTCGCATACTGCAATCACAGAATATACTGCAATGTAGAATTGAAGCATGCTTTCTAGTGGGTGCGCGCACGACGGAGCTTGGCTGGTAGCAGTGAGCTAAGCTCTAAGCGAGAAGAATTGCCAGGTCGATTGTTACATAGCAGTAAGCGGAGATGGTTCGATGCGTGCATGCGCATTTCGTTTGTTCATTACGGTCACTCAGTGGATATTTCTCAAATCGTGTTCGTTGGGACTGTCAATCAGTCCGAAGACCGAAATCTCCCCATCAAATGAAAATGAAGGAGTCCATGGTGACAAGGAATACGCACATGACAATTTAATGACCTTGAATCAAAGAGGGTTTCATGATATAAATTGAAAACAATTTTTCAAGTAACATTTTATGACAATTTTTTTAATAAAGTGAATATTACAATGAGTAAAATTACAATATAAGTTACATTTACTTTATATGTTACAATGCTCAGAGACTGATGTGCTTAGCGTTAAGATTTTTTTTGAAAATTAAGAATATATTTTTCCTTCATTGCGAAAGCAGACATTACATACAAATACCTGAAGTTACTCATACTTTGCCGAATATATTACAAATATATACAAAAAAAAAACTATAGAATATGTTTTTATGTTTTATACAACATAGTAAATTTAGAACACACACTGATTCGTACATATTTATATACACATAAAGCTATTTTGTCAATGGTCTTGGAACAACTATTTCGAATGGAAGATTGTTCAATATGCGGACCGTGTCCTTACTTGACTCTCAGAGTAAAAAAAGACTAATAATTAGAAACTGAAACATTTATTAAATGAAACACTTGTATTCAGCCCTTTGCTTAACTTAATCGTCAGACTAATCACTCTTAAGACAAACATCGTGACACTGAGTTACTGCCATCTGTTATGATTGATGATACACCTTTAGAAGAAGTTGATTCTATTCAATTCTTGGTTATGTACCTCGACAGAGGTTTGACTTGGAACTATTATGTAAATTAAAAAAAAGTTGATCATACGTCTATTCGATGGTTACTTCGGATAATTATGTCTTACCTAGCACAATTTTGCTTCCTTTAGGTTTCAAGAACAGCCTAATATAGTCTTATTAATCCACATTTAACCAGTGTGGAAGCTGCGCTAAATAAAAAATTTAAAGAATTTTTAAACTACAGGAAAACTACGAATTTGATTAAAATTTAACTGACAACCACTTTCTATATTCTAGAGGTAATTTTGTACTGTCGCTTCCCCCACTTCCGTTGTAAAATGACTCAGAGCGGCAATGCACATGGATACAACACAAAAGGCAGGGACATCAATCGAACTCATATTCTTAGAACCAACGTGTTTAAAAAGCTTCCAGCTGGAGTCGGATTGATCAACCAAATTCCTGAAAGCATCAAAGAGTCATTCCAACACAATTTAAAATTCGATTAAAACGCCTCTTGGTGTCATAGTCATTTTACTCTGTCGATGAGTTCTTGTCACACCGCTGGGAATAAACAAAACTATATTTCAAATTTATATTTGACACTAATAGCAATGTCATAATGTTGTGTTTGAGTTATGTACCATGTTTTAATGTATCGCATGTTAGTGTAATTACCGAATGAAACTTTATGAAGCCTATTCTAGAGCTCATAATAATTCTAGGGCTGTAACGATTGGTGTATTAAATATCAATTATATTATTGACGTTTACAATATACTGTATTAAATTGTCACAAGCAATAAAGTTATCATTATTATATAGTACTTGTACGCGCAATTGTCGATATTTAAATTTATGATGTCGAAGATTGAATATAATTCTATAAATCTGCCAGATGAATGAGATTGCCACAGCCGCATGTTTATGAAAGCTGAAGTCATTGATTCACTCGGTACATCCTGTCTGAACGCAATACTTGGTGGTGGAACCTGTAGGCCGGACATGTACGAGTTGTTTGTAGCTTTAACAAGTAACAAACAAGACTCCATTGCCACAATTATTTCGATTGTTTATGGTCTATTTGGGCTTTGACGAAATTTCCAATTACAATAATATCACATAATATAAACATATATCTGTATATATTCTGTGATAATATGAATATTAAGATACTTATTTCGTAGACAAGATACTTAGTGTAATGCTGAATTTTTCTGCTGTATATGCTTGATGGAATTGTTTTGGTTGTAAATTAAAAGTCATTTTTTTATAAATACCACAAATTAAAATTTGTGGAATTTATAAAAAAAACTACTTTTAATTTATAATGCTGAATTGTCAAAATATTCATAACATAGGAATCTAAGAACATAATAAAAGATAATCCATAAGAAGTTTTGACTCTATACCATTGAGGCCATTTAAATGTGTTATCGTGTTTAAGTTCAACTCGCCCCGATCCTTTGATGGTTTTATGCATAGCAACCCATCTTATCGTATTTTTAGTACGATACGCGCTGCGGTTAATCATTTGTGTTACTGCAATAAACTAACGAGCATCGTTAGTAACTACAGGACATCGTATCGTATTGTTAGTACGATACGCGCTGCGCTGAATCATTTGTGTTACTGCAATAAACTAACGAGTAACACTACAGGGCATCGTATCGTATTATTAGTACGATACGCGCTGCGCTGAATCATTTGTGTTACTGCAATGAACTAACGAGTAACACTACAGGGCATCTTATCGTATTGTTAGTACGATACGCGCTGCGCTGAATCATTTGTGTTACTGCAATAAACTAACGAGTAACACTACAGGACATCGTATCGTATTGTTAGTACGATACGCGCTGCGCTGAATCATTTGTGTTACTGCAATAAACTAACGAGTAACACTACAGGGCATCGTATCGTATTATTAGTACGATACGCGCTGCGCTGAATCATTTGTGTTACTGCAATAAACTAACGAGTAACACTACAGGGCATCGTATCGTATTATTAGAACGATACGCGCTGCGCTGAATCATTTGTGTTACTGCAATAAACTAACGAGTAACGCTACAGGGATTGAGCAATTACATTTCCAATATAACAAAAATTGATTGACACATCGTGTCTATGCTATTCAAAAATCAGACATTCCTAAATGGCGGCCTTTAAACAAACTCTTTTATGGTTCGAATGAGCTTTTTTTAAATTTGTTTAACATATTGACACATTTTTTCTATAAACTAAACTATTTTAGGCATTACGTCTAGCTTTGATCAAGATGGTATTGGTAATTGTATTGGAGAACAGCTTTTAGGATCAAAACGAAAGTGTCCTATTTGATTGTGTTTTTAATGCATATATAGTAATAATGAATACTTAAATTTATTTTCCAACACACAATTATTTTACAAATACATTTTTCTCTTTGAAATTTAAGTCCATCATAATCAGTAGCGATAGCTTGTAACAAATAAATAGCTAAATTCGCTACTTAGCAAAAACAAAGAACATAATATTAGAAATTGATGTAACTTCTTGTGATGGACTAAAATGCAGACCTAATTCTAATAATAACATTGATTGATTTGTGACATTTATTCGATTTTATCTTTAGATAAAATCAGCGAACTCAGTAAATAATTTATGACCGGATTTTTTTCAGTACCAAAAGTACTGCTATTCTCGTCGGAAAATGTGTTCTTAGTCGAGCACGTCAGTGCTTTGTTGATAACAGCCAAGTGACAGCTGACACGGATTATCTCAGCAAACTGCGACCTTGCTGTCTCGCTTGACAGTGCGATTTTAAGAGGAATTTTTATTTTCTATGAAAAGTCTTGTAATAAAATGTTTACCGTGTTTGAAGTTTTCCCGTTAAATGCTGTATAAATGCTTAATTCTTATCGTGCACTTCACCCCAAAGTTGCAAGTACGTGCAGTTGTTGTCATTTAAATGCCATATTGAGTTTGTAATTGGTTTTTTACTCTTTTTTAATTGTCATTGCAATTTTGTATTTCCAACTGTCATAATATTTTCATTGCCAGTGTGAAAAGTTAAACTGTCTGAAATTATGAGGAGTCCAGATTCAATATTCTGGCTTCAAGTAGGCATAAGCCTATAAAATAGTTTGACATCGTCATCATTATTAGAATTTCAAATATGCCTACATTTTCACAACTGGAAATATAATACAACCAGCTACCATTGCCTAAATCGGTCAACTATACTAAGTGTAGTATTATTATGTCCATGCCAAATATTCTCTGTTTAAACCATTGCATTGATTAAAGGTGGTGGAGGTGGGAGTAGCCTAATATCTGGCGCTCGCTGAAGAATTGATTTTTCATGAGTTCAAACGCGCTTAAAAATATGTATGACTACCTCAGATTCTACTCTGCCAATTTTAATCTGTTTTTAATTTCAGGTGCCCTGAGATAAAAACTACAAAAGACGTTAAGACGGAGTTTTTAATTTATGCAACCTATTAGAGTCATATGAACTCCTAAATGTTTATATCGAAATAAATAAACAAAATTTTCAAAAAAAATCGCTAGGCTCACCAAGTAAACAGATTTTAAAAATATTGAAGCCATTTGGAAGCTCAAGTGTTCTAGTGTACAGCCAAAACAAATCCGTATTTCATTTGGATTATAGTTACAAAAGTTAGACCAATAATATATATATATATACACAGGGTATATGAGAACCGTGGGGCAAAACTCCGACAAATGATTAAATGTATGAAAATAAACGGAAAATTTCCTATGATATGTGCCTTATCTCGCCTAGTTTAGCGGTTGTCTGTCAGTATGTAATGGAAAAAACTCCAAAACGGTATTTGAAACTTGACACAAATATTTCAGTTTCAGACATAAAGACCAACGTTTTTATAAATACTAGGAACATTTTTCATTTCGATTTTTCACGCATTAAGTTACACGTTTCCATCAAGCGGAACCAACATTATTGATCTATCCCGTATAATATATATTTTTAATGTGTCAAATACACTTTGTAAATTTAGAGAACATACATAGTAGGCCCTAATGTAATAAATTTGGAATATAAAATGCCGAATGCACATTCAATCGACTTTCTCGCTCCTGAGTGACATTTATTATACATTTCTTCATCGCGAAAGATATTGAAAGAGATCTAAGTTGTTTCAAAGTCCTTTCAGGAAGAACTGGCGTTTGGAGTGGTTGAATATAACACCCCACAAAACTTTGACTGTTTCCTTTATAATTTTACCTACCGTAGACGCTCCCTTTCTGAAAGGAAAAGACAAGTGATGCACCAGTTACTAAATATCGTAGCGTAAGCGCTAGTCGCTCTTCTTGCGTCATCTGACATTCTAAAAAAACCTGACAGCAGAGTTTTCAAAAAAAAAAAAAAAAAGGCTTCATCAATTTAACTCGCCATCAAGACGACAAGGGCGACAGGCGACTGACTGAGCGTTGTTGTGTGCATGCCCAACTTCCTGCCAGGTAACCCGCTAGTCTACCAGCGAGTAAGCTACGAGTATGCTAGTAAGCGACCATCCATGCTGCGTTGTGTTTTTACCATAACCCTGCTCAGCTGTCAAATGACTTCGGACAGTAGTAGCCTTGATATTGAGAACAGCGACAGTCACCAAGGAAGTCATTAACTAATTGACAGGCTGCGTCAAATGACGGTTAGGTCTATTTTTGGGACGATTAGTTGGGCTCTCGATAGATTTTATTTAACATCACGGCAGTTTCTTCGTATAGATAAGAAACTATCGACGTAGAGAGTGAGATGAGGCAGTTCACATTACATTGTGCAGTTTTTACGACTACTTAGTGGAGGCCTATAATGGGTTAGATTGTAGGCTTCTGTGTATAAAACGATGTCGATTAATTTATCGAGATCTAAATAGCTGAACCGCGGCTATATCGAATCGATTGTAGTACATTAACGCAGGGCTACGTTTCTTCCTTAAAAATTAATTATTCCTTTGTAACGCTTAGAGCTCTGAACTGGAGGACCTTACAAGGTCCCATTGATGTTCGAAACTGTAGCTTCCCCCATCCTAGGTGTGTTACTGGTTGATTTTCAGGAACTGAAGCACTGAGAATGTAACATACTCTCTAACTATAAGCTAACAATGTAATTGTGCGTGCTCACACACAGGTCCCTGCTGCTATTCTTAACGTTGAAGGATAATGAAATATATAGGATGTTGAAAAGTATGGAACCACTTCATATCTCTTGAATGAGTCCAAATAAATGATTAAGATTTAGTATACCTCTGCAGAACGTTTTTTTTTCTAGTTTGTAATTTTTTTCAACCTAGAGGGGAGGGCCCGGATAGTATATTGTAAAAGGATTTAATGAAAAGCTATGGTAAGTTGCCCATCATTTTAAAACCTATTTTTTCTGAATAAGACGCCACAGGTTTCTAGTCAAAAGAACCACCCTATCAGAAATGGCAACTGTTTAATCTTTCATAGCAGAGGGTCTTGAAAAATTATGGAACCACTTTCATTTCTCTTAAATGGGTGCAGATAAATAATTAAGAGACTTAGTACAACTCTGTTGAACGTTTTATTTATATCTTTTGATGCAGTTTATAATTTTTTTACCTAGAGGTGAGGGTCCGTGGAGACGAGGGTGAGACAAGAATTGACCCTTGAGGCAGCGGAATGTGACAGACTAAAAAAGCATACTCCACCAATTAGGGTGGGTTATATTAAGTTGTGTAACTGATGAACAACAATACTTTAAAAATGGCCAGTTTGAAAGCACTTTTTATGTTTAGTCTTTCTTGAATATGTATATGTAACAGCCGCTCACACATCAATATACAGATTTGACTTTGGTGACAGATCAAGTATGGAAATGTACAAAGCGGCTTTCTTGTTTTTTTTTTTTTTTTTTTTTTTTATTTAAATAAATTAATAGAAAAATATCCTGAATTTAAATTAATATATGAAGGGCATATTTACTATTAATTGTAATGTAAATATATTCAGAGAGCTTTTAATGTATAAGTAACTTGAAATCCAAACAGGTGACGATATGTTTGTTAAGTCGGCGATATCTAGATGTCGTGGAACAACTGTATCCACATAAGGATTGTGCTTCATTGATATCTAGATGTCGTGGAACAACTGTATCCACATAAGGATTGTGCTTCATTGATATCTAGATGTCGTGGAACAACTGTATCCACATAAGGATTGTGCTTCATTGATATCTAGATGTCGTGGAACAACTGTATCCACATAAGGATTGTGCTTCATTGGCCTTTATCAAACCACGAGATGTCGGAGACCAACAACATTCAATCTTCAGCTCCAGCAAATGAAAACCTCGTGAAGTTTTTCGATTACTCTGTCGAGCAATGGTTGGAGTACTCTGCAGTTCCAATTGAAATGTGGTCTTGCTATCCAAGAAGACATAGGACAACCAACGCCGTTGGATATCGCCGACTTAACAAACATATCGTCACCTGTTTGGATTTCAAGTTACTTATACATTAAAAGCTCTCTAAATATATTTACATTACAATTAATAGTAAATATGCCCTTCATATATTAATTTAAATTCAGGATATTTTTCTATTAATTGATATAAATAAAAAAAGAAAAAAAGAAAAAACACAAGAAAGCCGCTTTGTACATTTCCATACTTGATCTGTCACCAAAGTCAAATCTGTATATTGATGTGTGAGCGGCTGTTACATATACATATTCAAGAAAGACTAAACATAAAAAGTGCTTTCAAACTGGCCATTTTTAAAGTGTTGTTGTTCATCAGTTACACAACTTAATATAACCCACCCTAATTGGTGGAGTATGCTTTTTTAGTCTGTCACATTCCGCTACCTCAAAGGTGAATTCTTGTCTCACCCTCGTCAAACATAAATCTGACTGGGTATAAGCTTATTTCGCTAAATTCCAGTTGTACGCCTTATTCTCTGTACGCTTTCTTCACGACACCACATTGAACCCAGCGAGTACATAATATAAATAGAGAGACCTTAGGTTACCGCGTTTGAGCCAGGGTCTCCGACCAATATGGCGGCGTATGGTCGGTGTTCCTGGTGTTCATCGGCGTTCCGTGCAGGCGCCGCAGAGGTCCCGTGCAGACAGGCGTGCCACTACGTGAGAACAACTGTTGTCAAGGGGCTTGTTTAGTAGCTCCTCCTTAGCTTTTCTAGAGGAATAGGACTTCTTAATTTATTTTAGTTTAGCCTTAAATATCTTAGTCTTGTAAATATAGTCCTGTAAATAATTTTTTTATTTGTTTTTTAATATACCTTGGAGCTCAACTTATGGCTATAGTAACAGGAAGAATGGCGTGTTTATATATTTTCAAAATTAAGAACAAGTTAATTACAAAATAATGATAAAATGTTCATTTAGTAATTATTTTTGTATTTTTTTATGTTTAAGTAGAAAATATTTCTAAATTTAAAAGTATGACATCCAAGATTTGGATATATTGGTTTATTCCTAATTAATGGATATTACGGGGCGCAGACCCAAAAACATTGTTACATTTTTTCAGAAGATAAATTTTGACAGCTGTATTCGTTACTATAACAAGTGATCAATGAGGTATTAAAATAACTCAAACACTTTGATATAATACAAAAATGTATTATGTTTTTAATTTAAATTGAAGATGTCAAATATTTAACTTTTTAGCCATATGATAATATAATTTCCATTACTACTAACTATAGTCTCAGTGGCATCTCAGTCTCAGAGATACCACTGAGGATGCCACATCACAGCATGGGCGAAACGTCTGGTTACTTTGTAAATAATGTAGATAGCACCTTGACTCGGTCGTTACCGGAAACTTTCCCGCTTAAGCCTGCGAATAAGATCATTTCCATATTTTAGTAAACAAGACTAAAATAAAATATATACCTATAATTAATAAACGTTTGACTCGTCATTTTCAAATACAAATGAGAATTTTTATGTCATAACAGAAGTTAGAAATATACATATGTTATGTATTATATACACTGTGGAGCAAATGTCTAATGTTTAATAATAGTGCAGTTATTAATTGATTAAACTAAAATTACATCAAATTAGTTTTATTGTTTATTAATCTATATATTAATTAATTGTCACGTATTTGTTGAAATTCACAGTAAAAATGAGTTCAACAGCAAACAAATTATACATAAATTGTACAATATTGTTTGAAATTTGAATATACTGTACTTCCGAAACATTTGAGTCATCAGGTGAACATTTAAGACTCTTAAACAATTAAGAGTAGCATTTAAATTATACAAGAACGATTCGTAAATATTAAAAAGCTATATTATTTTAACTAACTGATCCATGTACACTATTAGCGCTCACTGCAGTATGTGTTCACTGAGACCTGCGGCGCGGCAGGGACTGCTAATACGTTGACGCTTTACTTGCAATAAGTACATCGTCCTGGTGGATTAACCTGCACTCTTGTATTTTTTAATATTTGTTATGTTAAATTGAATATCTCCATATCTCCCCTACGACTTTGTCGCTGGTCAAACTTCTCTAACCAAACAATAAAAAAGTTAGCAGCCGACTGACTTTTTCTTTTTAAAATGAAAAACTACATAATTCTTATAAGGTTTAGTTATTAATTATAAGAATAAGTGATGTATAGCACCTATTTAAATGGGGTTTCACTTGAAAGTGACCAGAAGAGTTGTACTGTTAACGTGTTAAGTGTGAAATTTTTTTCTACACAATAAGTGTTTCTACACAATGTTGGCGTTTTTGTACGGAGCCTTGTTTTCCGTCCGAGTCGCGGACCAAGTTAGTGGATCTTGCCTCACCTCTAATGCGGCGTCCCGTCTATTTATATTCCGTACTCACTATTAAACCTTAGTCATACACCAACAATTTAAAACCATGTACAACTGGTCTTTTTAGTTCAAATAAAATCCTCAATTGGTTGATACAACAATTATACTCCTTAAAAACGTAATAGCCGTCCCTCACTAATCATGTCGTGAGTTGTAACTCCCTAAAAACGTAATAGCCGTCCCTCATTAGCCATATCGTGAGTTGTAACTCCTAAAAACGTAATAGCCGTCCCTCATTAGCCATATCGTGAGTTGTTTCTTCCTAAAAACGTAATAGCCGTCCCTCACTAACCATGTCGTGAGTTGTTTCTCCCTAAACACGTAATGTTTGGTCTCTCCCGGAGGGTGGTTTGTCCCTAAACACGTTGTGTGTGGTCCCTCCCGAGCCAAGTGGAGAGTGGTTTCTACCTAAACAAGTAATATATAGTCACTCCCGAGCCAAGTGGAGGGTGGTTTGTCCCTAAACACAGTGTGTAGTCACTCCCGAGCCAAGTCGAGGGTGGTTTCTCTCTAAACACATAGTGTATGGTTACTCCTGAACCAAGTGGTGGATGGTTTCTCCCTAAACACATAGTGTGTGGTCCCTCCCGAGCCAAAACGAGGGTGGTTTCTACCTAAACAAGTAGTGTGTGGTCACTTCCGAGTCAATTGGAGGGTGGTTTATCCCCAAACATGTAGTGTGTGGTCACTCCCGAGCCAAGTGGAGGGTAGTTTATCCTTAAACATATAGTGTGTGGTCACTCCCGAGCCAAGTGGAGGGTGGTTTATCCGTAAACATGTAGTGTGTGGTCACTCCCGAGCCAAGTGAAGGGTGGTTTATCCCCAAACATGTAGTGTGTGGTCACTCCCGAGCCAAGTGGAGAGTGGTTTATCCCAAAACATGTAGTGTGTGGTCACTCCCGAGCCAAGTGGAGAGTGGTTTATCCCCAAACATGTAGTGTGTGGTCACTCCCGAGCCAAGTGGAGGGTGGTTTATCCCCAAACATGTAGTGTGTGGTCACTCCCGAGCCAAGTGGAGAGTGGTTTATCCCCAAACATGTAGTGTGTGGTCACTCCCGAGGCAAGTGGAGGGTGGTTTATCCTTAAACATGTAGTGTGTGGTCACTCCCGAGCCAAGTGGAGGATGGTTTATCCCCAAACATGTAGTGTGTGGTCACTCCCGAGCCAAGTGGAGAGTGGTTTATCCTTAAACATGTAGTGTGTGGTCACTCCCGAGCCAAGTGGAGGGTGGTTTATCCCCAACATGTAGTGTGTGGTCAACCCCGAGCCAAGTGGAGGGTGGTTTATCCCCAAACATGTAGTGTGTGGTCACTCCCGAGCCAAGTGGAGGGTGGTTTATCCTTAAACATATAGTGTGTGGTCACTCCCGAGCCAAGTGGAGGGTGGTTTATCCCCAAACATGTAGTGTGTGGTCACTCCCGAGCCAAGTGGAGAGTGGTTTATCCTTAAACATATAGTGTGTGGTCACTCCCGAGCCAAGTGGAGGGTGGTTTATCCTTAAACATATAGTGTGTGTTCACTCCCGAGCCAAGTGGAGGGTGGTTTATCCCCAAACATGTAGTGTGTGGTCACTCCCGAGCCAAGTGGAGAGTGGTTTATCCTTAAACATATAGTGTGTGTGGTCACTCCCGAGCCAAGTGGAGGGTGGTTTATCCTTAAACATATAGTGTGTGGTCACTCCCGAGCCAAGTGGAGGGTGGTTTATCCCCAAACATGTAGTGTGTGGTCACTCCCGAGCCAAGTGGAGGGTGGTTTATCCCCAAACATGTAGTGTGTGGTCACTCCCGAGCCAAGTGGAGGGTGGTTTATCCTTAAACATGTAGTGTGTGGTCACTCCCGAGCCAAGTGGAGGGTGGTTTATCCCCAAACATGTAGTGTGTGGTCACTCCCGAGCCAAGTGGAGGGTGGTTTATCCCCAAACATGTAGTGTGTGGTCACTCCCGAGCCAAGTGGAGGGTGGTTTATCCCCAAACATGTAGTGTGTGGTCACTCCCGATCCAAGTGGAGGGTGGTTTATCCCCAAACATGTAGTGTGTGGTCACTCCCCAGCCAAGTGGAGGGTGGTTTATCCTTAAACATATAGTGTGTGGTCACTCCCGAGCCAAGTGGAGGGTGGTTTCTCCCTAAAAAAAAAAAACACTGTGTGTGGTCCCTTCCGAACCAAGTAATGAGCGTTTCCTCCTGTAACATATACATTGTGGTTCCTCCCGACCCGAGTGGTGAGTTGTCCCTCTCTAACGACGTAGTGGATGATTACTCCTGAACCAAGTAATGAGTGGTTTCTCTCAAACCAAATTGTGTGTGGTTTCTTTGCCTAACAACGATTAATTAATTTACATTACTATTATTCATCGAAATGTGGGTAATGTTTCTTGATAATATGGATATATTTTTTAATTGTTTCCTCCACTTGAATATTCACGGTTATAAAAATCAAGGTTTGAGTGAATGTGAGTTCCGATATTACTAGCTTTTAAGTGAAACTGTTCTCAGAATACCAACAATAAAACATATTCTGGACTCTTCTCATCTATTTAGAGTGCAAACTCCACCCTCGCAAGGTTTATTTGGTTCTTCTTAACTCTAATTTAAGTGTTTTAGTAATTGTTTGACTAGCAATTTTACACATGCGTGTAAAACTCTTATAAAAGTGGTATTAACATCCCACACTTTGACTGAAATTGTATTATTACTTGATTTTGCAAGTTGAAATTTATTGCGTTGGAGATGGATTTGTCGTTACTGAATGATCGTTGGTCGTCAGTAAATATGATGAGTTTGGAATTAAATGTATATGGTTACTATAGAAGTCTTTTTTTTTTTTTTTACACAGTAACCTTGAGCTATCCTTATAAATTGCCAATAAATAATTCCCTGGAGAAAATATCTACCAGATTGTCTTATCGGTATTCACGGGAACGCGGTTGGGATAAAAAAACACTCATTTATTGATTGAACTAAATCATTTATATGTTTCCGACTTGCCCGGTCCCTGAATGGACCCAGTTGCGGCCGTGGCTGTACTACTGACCTTTAGAAGGTGACGCTCGTGTCGTACTCAGCCCAGCGCAGCACATCGCTCCTTGTGAATGGACGGGTCGATCGCGCCGCGAACCCAGCGCCTCTACTAGCCGCCCGCCCAACCCCTCAGTTTCGGAGTCGCTATGCGCCCTTCTAGTCCGTGACAGCGCACCCCTACAATCTTCTGGGTAAGTTTTCACACCATTATCGGTCATAAAGTTACTTTATTTTTGCTCCTGAAACGTCATTTATTCAATATTTAGAACGTTTATTTTAAATGGAATATTTTTTATGCTATATTAATATATTTTGCCTACGCTCTGACCTTGCATCACCCAACTCTACGAGCACTCATGGTGTGATGTGCAAATGCCATTATAACGATAGTGTCACTGTCTTAAGTGTTGTGATTTGTTTCAACTGATATAAATTAGTTTTATGGGGGTAAAATTCACCCCTGCGTAGTGATTTGGATCAAAGATTGAGTAGCCCTCACCTCAAGCTCCTGGCTCGATCGATAAGAAGGTCTTCGTTGAGTGGCAACTGGGAAAGCTGTATTAAAATGTTGTATTGTAATTATTTGCTGAAAAAGTGCTCAATAATATTAAAATCTTGAGGCCAATTTTGAAATTCCAATTGTGTCTTTTTATAAAGATTTTGGGTTGTTGAGTATTACATTATTTTTATTAGACCGTATATTTAAAATTTATCTTCTGACGGATTTTTTTCTAATGCTTTATTATTGATTTGATATTCCTATATTTTATGTTATTTTTCTTTCATAATTTTAATACAAAAATCATTTGAAATCAAGGTTATTTAATTCGTGGGGTGTGGAAATCAATCTGAGTTCCAGTAATCTTATACACGCTTATTTAACCTGACGTGAGAAGAAAGTGCTTAAATTGTAGTTAATTTTTAAGCAATGAAGCTAAATATTGTTTTATACACATTTAAATATATGATATAATGTAATAAAATTGCAAATACTGTATGTCCGATCTAAAAATTACGTAAGCTATTTGTTGTAATTCCTCTTCCAGACCGTTCGCTGGGAATAAAATGAGAAGTTCCATGTAATATATTATACTTTTAATTAGAGCAGTGCGAACAAAATAAAAGTACGAAAAATGGATGGACAAGAATATAATGTTTTTTAAATGAACGTACATTTGCTGGTTGTGTTTAATTGGTAAATGAAATATTTTATATCGGAAGTGTGAATATTTATGTATTTGTCGCCTAGTTAACCGAGGATTTTTCAAATAAAATAATAATTTTACTACTTTAAAAGAATAATTTGGCAGTTTTCATAACTGCCTAAGATTACAGCATTAGAAGATTTGTATTCTTTGACAGCAAGGAGGAAGATGTATCTAGTTTTTAATTAGTCGAGAGGAAAGCGGTAAGACACATCACACTAGTTTTGTGACCATTGTGGGCTGTTTGGCTAATGAAAATACGTTTTCTTCGGAAGCTAATAATTAATATAATCAGATGAAATTTTTTTAAATTAGCGAAAATAAAATTAAATAGCTAAAATAACTATTTCATAAACGTTCAAAATATTCCTGTGATACCTATTTGAAAGTAGAAATATCACATAGCAAATTATTATTCAGACATGAAACGACGACTCAGCTTGTGCGTATTTTAAGGCGAATATGAAAGATCACATGAGTGTATGAAGAGAGCAGCTTTTAAAGAACGTGTAACAGTAAGTGATGAAAAAATTAAACTGCCAAATCGGTTGAAATTTAAAACTTTGTGCCTTGTACATTTCTTTTTGTGATTCGCACTTTCAAAAGGACATGTGAAACCCCTTAGCTCACAAATAGAAGAGATGATTTGCATTTATTTATCTTTTTTTAGGATTAAATTTACTTGAAAAAGAGTTCTAAATATTGTTTGTAATTTGTCGGTTCACAAAATAAGTATTTTAAATTCACCTGTCTAAACAAAATCCAATACAAGGCGTAATTAATTGTTGAGTTATTTTATTTTGCCGTTAACTATCTTAACAAAAATGTGCAAAGTTTGAATTCGTCCACTCAGTCTGGCAGTACAAAAACAGTAGTTTAATAATAAGAGTCAGTGAAAGAGTGAAGGTTGAGGCAGAAGGAAAAACAATGGACCTTCCATAGATTCACATAAACTATTTTTGTTGAGTGAGTCTGTGTCCTATCACGTCTGAAGCTATAACAGTATATTTGTTGGGATAGTTTGCATATCGCTGTGAGTTATTTCCTCATCAAAAGCAAAATCGCCTTTGTTAATTTTTTGTCTTAGTAATTTAAGTACGTAGATTCTTTTAGTTGATAGCCATATTTCGGCCTTAGCCGTTCCGAAAGGATTGTTGGTAGGCCTACTAATATTTTCTTCCTGTTGAGGCAAGAATAGCCTTTTATGTTCAGCTAGAGAATTTCTAAATTGCAGTGTACTCAGTCTTGTCAATAAGGCATTATAATACTCCGGTCTTGTCATTATTTGTATTGTTTTTTAGCATGGACTACTTTAATTTGTTTGTCAAACTAATATTTTAGCAACTCAGTTACTATATACAGACACTCAGTGTTGTTGGCATTAAACTACACTGACAACTAAATTAAAAATGGACCAATATTTACCCACAGTTTTATTGCACAGGACTCTATTCAGTGTTTATGTAGATTTAATAGTATCCAACTCGAGGAGCTGTTAAAGAGTTAAAGTGTTGGGAGTTAAGTGCAAAAAGAGGTGCACCCACACGTACTGTCATATGGGAGTTAATTCGTATAAAACCTCTCGAGTGCTAAAAGCATTGCACCAGTTGCTGCATGTTCTCTGCGTTCGAGTTAATTCGTTTGAAGTACAGATAAATGTCTCTCAAGTGCTAAAAGCTTTGCACCAGTTTCCTCACGTACTCAGTTAGGAGTTAATTCGTTTGAAACCTCTCGAGTGCTAAAAGCGTTGCACCAGTTGCTACACGTACTCAGTTTGGAGTTAATTTTTTTGAAACTTCTCGTGTGCTAAAAGCGTTGCACTAGTGTCCACATGTATCTTGTGATAGGAAACCTCTCAAGTGCTAAAAGAATTGCACCAGTTACTGCACGTAACTTACTCAGTTTGGAGTTCATTTGTTTGAAACTTCTCAAGTGCTTAAACCGTTGCACCAGTTTCCACACGTATCGTGTGATAGAAAACCTCTCAAGTTCTAAAAGCGTTGCACCAGTTCCAACACGTATCTTGTGATAGGACACCTCTCAAGTGCTGAAAACGTTGCACCAGTTGGTATACGTTCTCTGAGTTGAGAATTAATTCTTTTTAAACCTCTCAAGTGCTAAAGCGTTGCACCAGTTACTGAACGTACTCAGTTTGGAGTTAATTTGTTTGAAACTTTTCATGTGCTAAAAGCGTTGCACTCCACATGTGTCTTGTGATAGGAAACCTCTAGTGTTAAGAGCGTTGCACCAGTTGCTGCACGTAACTTACTCAGTTTGGAGTTAATTTGTTTTAAACTTCTCAAGTGCTAAAAGCGTTGCACCAGTTGGTGTACGTTCTCTGAGTTGCGAGTTAATTCGTTTGAAGTACAGACAAATGTCTCTCAAATGCTAAAAGAGTTGTAACGAATTAATTCGTTTGGAGCCTCTCAAGTGCTAAAGGCGTTGCACCAGTAGCTGCACGTACTCAGTTTGGAGTTAAATTTGTTTGAAACCTCTCAAGTGCTAAAAGAATTGCACCAGTTACTGCACGTAACTTACTCAGTTTGGAGTTAATTTGTTTGAAACTTCTCAAGTGCTTAAACCGTTGCACCAGTTTCCACACGTATCGTGTGATAGAAAACCTCTCAAGTTCTAAAAGCGTTGCACCAGTTCCAACACGTATCTTGTGATAGGACACCTCTCAAGTGCTGAAAACGTTGCACCAGTTGGTATACGTTCTCTGAGTTGAGAATTAATTCTTTTTAAACCTCTCAAGTGCTAAAAGCGTTGCACCAGTTGGTGTACGTTCTCTGAGTTGCGAGTTAATCGTTTGAAGTACAGACAAATGTCTCTCAAATGCTAAAAGAGTTGTAACGAATTAATTCGTTTGGAGCCTCTCAAGTGCTAAAGGCGTTGCACCAGTAGCTGCACGTACTCAGTTTGGAGTTAAATTTGTTTGAAACCTCTCAAGTGCTAAAAGAATTGCACCAGTTACTGCACGTAACTTACTCAGTTTGGAGTTAATTTGTTTGAAACTTCTCAAGTGCTTAAACCGTTGCACCAGTTTCCACACGTATCGTGTGATAGAAAACCTCTCAAGTTCTAAAAGCGTTGCACCAGTTCCAACACGTATCTTGTGATAGGACACCTCTCAAGTGCTGAAAATGGTGCACCAGTTGGTATACGTTCTCTGAGTTGAGAATTAATTCTTTTAAGCCTCTCAAGTGCTAAAAGAATTGCACCAGTTGGTGTACGTTCTCTGAGTTGCGCGTTAATCGTTTGAAGTACAGACAAATGTCTCTCAAATGCTAAAAGAGTTGTAACGAATTAATTCGTTTGGAGCCTCTCAAGTGCTAAAGGCGTTGCACCAGTAGCTGCACGTACTCAGTTTGGAGTTAATTTGTTTGAAACCTCTCAAGTGCTAAAAGCGTTGCACCAGTTGGTACACGTTCTCTGAGTTGCGAATTAGTTCGTTTGAAGTACAGAGAAATGTCTCTCAAATACTAAAAGAGTTGTAACGAATTAATTCGTTTGGAGCCTCTCAAGTGCTAAAGGCGTTGCACCAGTAGCTGCACGTACTCAGTTTGGAGTTAAATTTGTTTGAAACCTCTCAAGTTCTAAAAGCGTTGAACCAGTTGGTACACGTTCTCTGAGTTGCGAATTAGTTCGTTTGAAGTAGGCTACAGACAAATGTCTCTCAAGTGCTAAAAGAGTTGTACCAGTTGCCGCACGTACTTCGGATGGAAGTTTATGTTGATACGTTTGTTTGACCCTTTAATGTAATAATACTAAATATTTGTGCTCATACACTTGCATTTTACATTCATTACTCTTATAATATCTCCTCAACTTACAGTAAATTTCTATATTTGAATCGTGGTTTGGTGTATTAATCCAGTTATTTTTTTACAACATCAATACCCAGTTTAAATATACCATGACTATTATTATTGACACATACACTCATCCAAAGTTGTTCCTGATAAAGGACAGAGTAGCTACAAGCCAGCAATATAACTGTTGAAATACGAACTTGTTGCCTCCAATCATAAAAATCCTTCTCCAAGTTAAAACTACTAGTGCCGTGTTGTTTTTTTTTCTTCTTGTTTGGACTTGAATCCATTGTGTGTAATAGTATATATAAAGCATGGCCATACAATGGACGAAGCGTCGCCAAATGTCAGATAAGAGTTTGACTCTATTGACAGTTAAAGATTGGGGTGCAATATTGGAGCTCAACAATGTATTACAGACTTCACAGTGTTAAGATTAGATACAAGTTTAATTACATTATATTTGTATCTCTTTTTTTTCATGACCATGATTTCATGTTCAAAAAATCGGTCTGTTAACAGTACACTATAAAGGAGTAGTACAGTACACGGCTGTATAAAGGAACAAATGATATGTTGGATGAAAACATCCTTTTATATCTCAAAATACTGGTTTATAGTAAAAAAAGATACAACCTGAGTTTCTCAATCAAGAACTTAATATTTTATCTACTTTCGTAAACGCCGTAGCAACAAGCAATTATTTGACGCAAATTTGTCGATTGTATTCCTTGTTGGGCGGTAGGCAAAAGGAGTGTCCAATAAGTGCTCATTATTAAGTCTACTCACGCAACTGGAGTTTTGGCGTGATCATATGTTTGTAAGCTTTAATGTTATGATTGGGTAATCTCTCGTATAGTATTTCTCTCACCTGCCTGACTTTGAATTGCGTTACAATTTTACATTGCTCGAAGAAGTTACATGATTGTCTAGAAGCCAGGTTGTTGATTAACTCCCGCTAGCAGAGACTGAAGAATAAACCACATGGCTGGACAGAAAGGTTCTACGTATGGTTTCTAGCTTTAAAAAAATATACTTTCACAGTTTCGCTGGATTAACTAATCAGTTTTGTTCCATACCATTACTAGATATGTTCACGGTTGATTCACGATATCTTCCGGATGACACCATAAGTCTGTTAATTCATCTACCTGGTTCTCCGGTAGGCAGACCGCCGGAGAGCTTGCTGGAGTAGATGACGTCACTACAGACCGACCAGACCACCTTGGATGACGACATCGACGGGAAATACGCTGAGATTCGTGGATTGATTGTTGTGATGATTTGAGCAGCATTGCATTATGTGTGTTTTGTAATAACTCGCCAAGGTCGGACAGTTGGTGTCACCCACTACTTATTGTGTTAAGTCTCTTATCTCTGGTGGATAGCGTTGACATTAGGTGTTGCATAGTTCTTACTTTGCCGTCAAGACGAAAAATAAGCCATTACATATTTGGGAATATTTAACTTTTCCTGAAAAAAAGTTAACTATAATATTTATTTTGTATAAAAAGGTTGTGTGAACCATATTAACATATATTATAAATTTAGTTCACTTAACTTGGTCGCTCCGTTGTTACTTTTTATAACAAGTATTAGAGTTATAATGTGTAACTTATTACACATTGTTGTAAAAATCAGACTCATATGTTATATGTAATGCTGACACAACTTGTGCATATTGAAGGAAATATAAATTTAAATGGGTGTAGGTTGCTTCTCTTACCTGATTTATCTCAAAAAGAACCATGCTCATTATAGTAGTAGCCAAGTGATTAGGGCAATTTAAGACCCAAGTAACTTTAGTTTTTTTAAAGATATTAAACTATTTCATGTAAGTTTGATTCTAGTGGTTGTGTTGTTGGCTCTGTAGTCGTGTCCAGTAGTATTGACTCATTGCCTCCTGCCAACTAAACATCTCATCTCCAAACTATCTGGATTAAATAAATAACATTTTACTGTCATTAAGCAACAGACAGTCTCAGCTTACTGCTAATTATTGGCTAAGTTTTATAATAGTACAGTTGTGAAGTTCAGTTACATATCATATAAGTATGAACATTTTAAATTTAATATTAATACGCAATTTTTATACACTAATAAATACTCCAGTTTTGCAGTATAAAATTACATTAACGCCAGTGTACTGAAAAATTCTCTAAAAAAAAAAGTACTGACAATTGTGTATTCAAAATTTTAAAACTTACAATATAAAAGCAGTAATACTTTGGCTATACAGTAAAAGGCTATAGGATACATTATTGAAACAACTACAAAATAGTGAAATAAACAAACATACAAATATTCATGGCACTTATATTATAGATCCATAACTACACTATGATCAAAAAACTAACCAAGGGAAATACATTTCGGTTGCCACTAACCAACTGAACAATTAAAGTTTGAATCCATCTAAAGATACATTTATTAAATGTTGTCATAATTTATTATAAATTTATAATCCAACAATAACAGCTGTTGGCACTTTTTCATTATGTGAAAATGTATATTTAAACTATTTTTATATCTCTATGTATGGGAATGTATATCATGACATTGGACATACAACATTTTTAATATTAATTAAAAATAAAAACTGAGTATATACATACAAATTTATAACATTAAAAATTCATAAATTGATAAATAAAGGCATGCAAAGATCTAATGTACCTAATCCAATCTTCCAGACATTATCCTAATAGCCTTTTTCTATAATAATAAAACATTATTTACATAACAACAATTACCGCACAATAAGATACCATACAAAACTACACAAAACTCATATGTCGACCTTACATAGCTTTCAGAAACATGATTTTTAAACAATTTAATAAATTAATTAAACTTCATATTTTGCTGGTAGCATGATCAATATGGGGCTTCCATGATAACTTATTATCTATACATACACCTAAACACTTAATAGAATTAACAAATTTTCTGCTAGAATGTCTCTTTAGCTGAAAATTATTTGCTTTACTGCTATTTAATAGGAAAACATTTTCCCTTACACAGTTTGTAGCTTCAGCTGATGTATGTTGCGTGAAGGTTGAGAACATTTAACTGCCTTAAGAGGTTTTTCAACTTGTGCACACTTGTTTTATCTGTTAATACATAAAAGTCAGCATTTGTGTTACAACAACACTTGTCATTTAAATCCTATGAACAGTTGTTTGATCTCAGTTAGGTCAAAGACAGGGGTGTCATTCTCGTGGACTGGAAATCAAACCAAATTACTGTTTACCAAATTAAATTATAAACTGTCGGAATTAATTTCGTATAAAATTAACAATGTTATGTTTTAACATTTGATGGCTGTACGATTGTTAAATAGCTTTCAGAATCTACTCCTGTAGCTCTATGTAACTTCATTGATACATTGTAGCCTTGAGAATACACAAGCTACTATATAACATTTGATGGCTGTACGATTGTTAAGTAGCTTTCAGAATCTACTCCTGTAGCTCTATGTAACTTCATTGATACATTGTAGCCTTGAGAATACACAAGCTACTATATAACATTTGATGGCTGTACGATTGTTAAGTAGCTTTCAGAATCTACTCCTGTAGCTCTATGTAACTTCATTGATACATTGTAGCCTTGAGAATACACAAGCTACTATATAACATTTGATGGATGTACGATTGTTAAGTAGCTTTCATAATCTACTCCTGTAGCTCTATGTAACTTCATTGATACATTGTAGCCTTGAGAATACACAAGCTACTATATAACATTTGATGGCTGTACGATTGTTAAGTAGCTTTCAGAATCTACTCCTGTAGCTCTATGTAACTTCATTGATACATTGTAGCCTTGAGAATACACAAGCTACTATATAACATTTGATGGATGTACGATTGTTAAGTAGCTTTCAGAATCTACTCCTGTAGCTCTATGTAACTTCATTGATACATTGTAGCCTTGAGAATACACAAGCTAATATATAACAATTGAAGTTGTATTGAAAGGATACATTCATGGCGATCCCGCTCTTCTGAAGTCTATTTCACTATCACAAGGAACAGATGTGGGCGTTTTTGAAGGAATTTACAACACTAGGACGGTACAAAATCCTTATATATAATACGTGAAGCCGTTTTTTTTTTTTTTTTTTTTTTTTTTTTTGTCGACTCAACTCCTCCCTTATTTAAATGTGTGAGGTGTGCAAAAATTTCCCTCTGTAGTTGTGCAATAAGATCTTAATTCTCCAATATTTTCATCTTGATGAGAAGCCCTCAAAGTACGTTTTTCGACTATAAGCATAACATGGAGACAGAATTTATGTTGTAATATTGAGGAGGTTAGATCTTTCGTAATGTTAAACCAGGAAAGGTTGTAAGCATGGTTTTATTCACAGTCGATTGTAGGGCTCCGCAATTCTTAACCTGGAGGTTTCAATGGTAATATAAGGGAGTTATTTTATTTATTTAATTAATCTTCCGCTTAAACAAAATAAAATGAAATGAACGCGTTTGAAGTAGGATAAGTAATATAATTGGGTGTTTATACTAACAAATAAAATAGGTAGCAACGCAAATAATGTGAGTGAGATACTGTAAATAAATTTAATATTGTAATTTTACATTATATAATTAACCTACGATAGTTTGTAGTCAAGAGTCATAGGCCAAGGGCGAAATATTACGAGCGCAGCGAGTGACGGGGTTGGCACGCGAAGCGTGCAGGGGTGCCCCCTAGTAGATTGTATAATAGGCATGAGCAAGTACCTACTCTGGCTTAGGGATGGCAACAATATATCTGAAATATCGATTAATACGTGTCGATATAGTGATTTATTATAAATAAGACTATTAATTAGTGGTTCACTAGCTCCCTCATACACACTTAAATAATTTGAATTTAGAATTAGGTTGATACAAATATTTCTATAATATGAGTTCTGGTGAGGACTACTACTCATAACGCAAGAAGACTACCCGTCATTGATCGACCCGCCCTCCCATACACGTACACTAGTATTTATTGACCCATCCGCCCTCCCATACTCGAACGGTGGGTATTGATATTTTCTTTTGATAATATCGGACATACATTGATATTTTGGTCCGATATATCATATCACTATATAGTGACATTAAATTGCCTCTAATGTGTAATTAACATGCATTAAAATAATAACGTAATTTTATTTAATTTTTTTTTTTACCTGATGTTAACGCACTAAAATGTAGTTTATCGTATACCAGTGGGTGGAACGGATAAATGAATGCTATTACACGAGTAATGAATGTTCTGTGTAAGTTGACAACGCTGATTCCTATTTCTGCAGCAAAAATTACAAGTGTCTATTTCTGACGGCAAGTCGATTTGTCTGAAATAATCCAACTCCCAAACATCTTGGTGACACGGGATTTATTAGTAAGGACATCCTTCAAGCATGATGTGACATAACCTAACTGAAACGCTTTGTTGAAACACGACGAATCCATTGTTTAGTATGGCATAAAGCTTAGTATTAATTACTTGCATTGGTATAATTATTTGCCAGTTCATTAATTTTACTCGACATGGGGGGGGGTTAACCTGTTCTATAGTTAAAAAGGCTATTATTTCGAACCAGCTGAAGAACGTGATCTCAAAAATAAGTTTCTTTTTGGCAATGATTTCACAATAGAAGTAAAATAATTTTTTCAGAGTAATAGAATTGATTTTATACACAAATAGATTTCTCATCCAATGTTAAATGTTGAGTCTCAAAATATCAGCTGTTTTTGTGGTCCATTGTGGAGCGATAGTGCAGGAACATTTTAAAATGCACTTTAAACCAGCTGTGATTGCGGGCCTAACTAAAAAAAAAAAAAAAAAAAAAAAAAACGGGCACTAATATTCCTGTTAGGTGGAATGTCTATTGTAGGTGTATATAATCAAGGGCAGTAGCACCGGCACTATATTAAACTGGACAAATAAGTAATTGTGTCATTTTATTAGTAGTTTTATATACATAAATTATTTTGGTGGTGAGTTTCTTGGTATAAACCCGTCTGCGAGTAGGAATGATAGCACCCGAACATCTGTTGAACAGCTGTTTCAAGTGATTTCACATGTTGAAACAGCTGATACAGATGACATCTACTGAACTCATCATATGCATGACAATAATTACTGTCAAAGAATTAAACATTTGAGATGTTAGGCTGCAGAAATAGTAGCATTATTTTTGTTCAATTGGTATTTTTTATTTGTTTATTTTGATGGCTATTTTATTCCTTATTGTTTTATACTGATTGTCAAAATGAACTTGAATTGCTGTAATTCAAGTGCTAACCCATTGGCACACTAACCAAAGAAATCATGGATTGATAACTACTGTGGGCCCGAGTTCGTGTTTTATAATTAATGATAAACCTATTATTGCTATCACGACAAAACACCGCAGAAATAATTTTAAATGCTTGTAAAAATACAATGACAAATATGGTATTAAAATTGTAAAGGATTTAACGGAATTTTTTACAAATGGTTGAACTATTTTTGTATGGTTTTCATTGAGGTACCGCACTGATGAGAAAGCAATCACAAAATTAACGTTACTATAAAAATAATGTATATTATCCTGCATTTTCTTCCTCCAGGTCTCTGGTCATACAAACAACACTATCGCGTCAGTTGTAAACTTTACAGCGTAAAATGCTGTCACAGTTTTCATCACTAAAAACCCACTTTCACTTATTTAACGACCAATTTCAACGTTGTATAATTAATGACAATGGCAATATGTCGTGTTTTTCATCATCTGGAAATGTTACTAACATCACCCAACAACAGCTGAAGATAGTGTATGATTTCAGGGCCGTCCGAAGAGGGGGCGAGCGGGCCTGGCGCCGCAGCCAAGGGGGGGCGCTTAATTTTTGTGAATAAGTTGTGAAAATGTTGGTTAAAGAAAGCCCTTAAAAATAATATAAAAACTAATTCTCACAGCTGACAATGAATTAAATAGCAATCAACCTCTTAGTAGGTCTAGACAGCGACCAGCATTACGGTAAACTAAGGTTAGATATAGTACTGCAGAGTGCAGACTGATTGATGCTGCCGTCGAACCACCATCGGTCGGCAGCCGGCGCATCGAAGGCGAACCGTCCTCGATACTAAAGACTCCTGTCTTCGACATTATCGTTCATTATTATGATGTGTGTATATATATATATATATATATATATATATATATATATATATATTATATACACAGTATATATCTGTTATCCCTATATTATCTGTACATCACCGGTATTATTTGTTTGATATATTAGTTAATTGTCATTATCACAATCACATTTTATTTATTGTTTAGGAGTCGACGGACTAATTAAATGAATGTTTATGGATTAAAATTGAAGTATTACTTTAGGTAACTAGGTATTTGGTAAAAGCAATGTTCAACTAAACAATTTTAAACCTCCTTTTGAATTTTTAAAATTCGTCTATCTCAGCTGAGCTAGCTTAGGTGGTAATTAAGAGAGGAACATACTCGGGTTTGCTTTAAAATAGTTTCAAATTATGATACATTGAAGTACTGCTTACATATCTGTTTCTGGTGTTGTGGAATGCTGACGTACCTTTACAAGCTGTTGTTCTTAACGTAGGAAATCTTCAAACGTGTAGATAGCAGGTGCGGTTAGTAAGCATTGTTCTTTAAAATTAACTTTACATGATTCTGTTGGTTTAGCTTTTAAAATATATCTTACAGCTCTTTTTTGAATAACAAATATGTTAGCCTATTGTAAACAGATATGCCCCAGAGTACCTTACCAATCCAAAGTAACCCAGCTTTGACAAAGCAGAATGTTATTTAGGGAAGAAATGCTTTTCAGAACAAAAGTGTTGGCAGAAAGTGGTTTTGCCAATTATTATACTACTAGAACTAACAAAAACTATCCATATATCATAATATAATTTGTCAACAATGAGTAATCTGTTTTGAAAATGATTTTTTATTACATTTGGCAACTTTTTTATTTCCTGTGCATTTTTCTAAGATCGCGTGTTTTTGCGCAATTTACAATTAAAAGATTTTAAGTGCCGCCATTTTGAAAATATTGAATATAATAAAATAATATTATCACAACCTTAAATAAAGCAGAAAAGGAACCTTCGTTTCAAATTTGAGCACCGTATTGTAAGGGGTTATTAAATTACTAATAATTTAGTGAAAATACGAAAATGGCCGCCATATTGAAAACTAAGCATATTCGGACCTATATGTATGGGAAAATTTTTACTTATTTTTATCCAACGAATCATAACCTGAAGTTTCGGAACTTAGTTTGGGAATACCCTGCATAGATGATTATTACAGTATTTGTCATGACATAATAAATATTGTGCACTGTCATAACGAATAAACGTTTTATGCTTTACTTTGTGGTTATATTATATCAGGAACGACATGGGAAAGCACATTTTAATTTAAACGAAATAAGCCTTATTAAAGTAAGTAGACTAACTCTAAGTGAGTAAAACAGTCTGTAAAATGATTCTGATATCAGTCGTCGTAGGCCTACATTGCATCCATCGATGTTAAGTTAAATGAAGAAAGATTTTTATGAATGAAGTAGTAAAATCCATCCGCGACTACGAAGTTCAGGGTTTCGCCATTTGGATCTCACGAATCACCGCATTTTTTATCAATAAATTACCATGTAGGAATTTGCGCGGTCCTATATTGTGGCTAAAGCTTTAAAGATATCGATCTGAAACCAACAATAAATTGAAACTAGATACATTTCTGACTAAAATCGCTTTTTAAAATTTCGATAACTGCCATAGTTTTATTTTGGCACTAGTTTGAATATTGGGTAACTTCAATAACCTATAAAATCGAGATGAAGGAGAATTCGAAAATTTTAAAATGCGATTCGAGTCAAAAATGTCTCAAAAATGCGATCTTTAAATATATACTACATTTATAATTTTACGATCATAAATAAAGGCAGTACCTTGGACTGCTCAAATCAGCTTTTACGCTTCTCAGCGCGGGGGTTTAGAGCCCCCTTAAGAAAGGATTCCTGTTCTAAGTTATTTATTTCTTTATGAGAGGTCAAAATGGAATTATCATCTGTGAAGATAGTGCGGAGCTTGCCAGTAAGATAGTCAGATAACGTTATTGATACATAAAATAAATATAATGTGTTTAAGAATAGATCCTTGTGGAACTTTGAATGTTTTTGGTTTTGAGTCCTCAAGGGTATATTACACGCGAGGTCTTGTTCAAGAGCATGTCCACCTCAGCATGCTCACGAGCAAGTTCTCCCGTGTGATATAAGGGATTTTGGACATAGACATGCTGATGTGAACATGCTTGTGAACATCCAATCGGTTTGATATTTACGACTTGTCCACAAGCATGTACCGCGTCTAATAGGTCTCCACGCCAATTTAGCGTACTGCGTATGCGCGCAAAGTTTTCCATTCCAGTGCCACCATGCTGTTTATCGTGTTTATATTATTTTTGCCTGTTTGCTTGTTGTATTTAACTTGTCCTCGCGTGTAATGCACCCTAACAAGATTTTCTGATTTTATCGAAAAAATCTCCTTTGATTATTTGATACCTATCGGAGAGATATGACAGCCACAGGAAAGAATCAAGCTATATAAAACACACACACACACACACGCGCGCGCGCACACACACACAATTGATGGAAACTTATATTTTAACTATCAGTGATTCATT